>APFE031738582.1:64672-94105 GCA_000404065.3 Pinus taeda
CATAACCATCAAGACCCATAATCATGGTAGGCTAGATCATTATGGAGACCCCCTATTTTTAAGGTATTTTAGACAACTTTTAATTTAGACTTTGATACTTTTATCATAAATGAGGAGACAAATATTCTCCTTAAGATATTGGGATGACATAGAAAAGTGATAAAATACTAAACCGTTTCTTTTGCCTTTGCTACTTTAGGAGATGTTTATGATAAACATTGTTGTAAAATAAGACTATCTCTTATGTTATAAAGTGAGATTATCAAAACAATATAATAAGAGTTTCAAATATGAATACGGAAGATAATAATTTGATAATTAACTTGATATTTTTCCTTTTACTAATGAATTTTATTAAATAGGCGTAAATATCTCCCATATATCAAACCAAAGGTGGGTGGAAAAGGCCCTCTAACTAAAAGGTTGGTAATATCACCAAAAGCACACAAAAGTGGATTTTCAAAAGGAAACAAAATGTGATGTCGTGAAATCAGGTCCAAAAGAAGGAGCAAAGAGAAATGCAGACCAAACTAAAATAAAACAAATCATTACAAGAAAAATCATGAAATATGCATAACTCAAATAAGATAAAATCAATATCATGACATAAGGAATTAAGGTCTTGTTATGTATATGTCAAGAAAAATGTTGTCTCGTTTAATGAGTTTCTCATTCATGATTTTGTTAAAAACTACTAATGAAGATTTATGACTTACCATTTCATTTGAGAGCTTAACATGGATTTATTTCCTTAATAAAATATTTATTTAAAACATATCACAAAAATGATAAGAAAAATTTCAAGTTAAGGAAATATACGTGAGTGAGTCTTGAAAAATGCCCCTTTTATCACAATTGTTTTATTCACAAAAGTTGGATCAAACCAAAACCTACATAAAGAGAAACAAAAATATAAGAAAGAAATAATGTAAAAAAGAACAAATTGAAATAAAAATGCTAATAGATGATAATAAAAATGCAAATGCATACCTGGAAGAATTTGATAATAAGTTTACCTCATTAGTCTTCATCTTCTTCCATGTATTTTAAAATGTTTAAAAATAATATTTCTATGTAATCTAAAAAACATTAAAAAGAAATATAATCTATTCCTAATCCTAAAGGCTAAGAAGGAACATGACTAAGTATAATCATACTTCCAGTGAAACCATCTTCTCATCTTTATTTATGTAGATATGAAGACATCAAACATCAGAAACAATAAAATTATAACCAAACCATTGAAAAGAAAACTCAACCTACTATTTACATATAAACTTAGCAAAAACGTATTTACAAAATCATTTCCCTGAAATTATTCCAAACATTTTCCTACATGATCATAAAATTTAGGATCTATTGCAATTGTTGCTTAAACGAAATTCAGGGAAAGAGGAAACAATAGGCCCGTGTTAAATGATAAGTCTTTGAATAAACACAAAATTATATGTACATGACTAAAAACTTTCTTTTCAAATGAATTGATAAATCACGAGTAGTAATATAGAAAATTTATAGAGGGATTACATGAATAACCATTATATAATGATAGGCTCTCAAATGTCAACATTCATGGAAAATCAATTTGAAAATCTGAAAGAAATTGAACACACACAATCATCAAATAGAATTTCAAAATAAAAGTAGTAAATGCTCATGATTTAAATTCTGAAATTGATTTTCATTTATGTTGATCAATGTGTTAGATGAGAGATTAGAGTTATGATGCTCATAGTACCAGAACAATGTGTTTAGGAAATCAAAAATGAAATTTGAAAAAGAAACAAACTGAAACAGGAAAATGAGAAAAAGGAAAATTATAATTTACATCTAAATTACAGGTAATGATACAACACATCGAGAGTCTGTTTGTAAATATTTTCTTCTCACAAGTGATTACAAAATTAAAATCATTTTTGTTTCCATTCACTTGTAGAGATGGGAAAATTTATAGATTACGATCGCAAAAAGGAATGTGATCATTGTAGGAGTCATAAATTGGGGTAGATTTGTAATTGTTGAAATTATCATAATGAATGAATGATTGAGAATTGATTAAAACATTTAAATTAGCATTCTTTTTATCTTCAAAAACAGATTTACTTAAAGAATTAGCTTTTGAAGTAGAAGAATGATAAGGTTCAATGTTTTAATCATTATGAATAGTTTTATTAATGTCCTCTTTTTCTAAATTAGAAATAGTAATAGAATTTGCAAAATTGTAAGTGACTAAATTTTCTCTATCGCTATTAGAACTTACTGATAGTTCATAAATGGTAACTCCCTTATCTTTAGAATTGTTATAAATATTGAAAGGAGCAGCTGTATTATTATTTAATGAATTATCAAATAAATCGGGATACAAAGAAAAGTAAGAATTTGAGTTTACAATCCTGTAAATTTCTCTATTATAAAATTGTTGCTCATTTCCTAAACTATGTTTCAAAATCTTCTTTATTTGCATGATTTCAAACTTTGGGATGCCGATCCATGTCCTCATTGCTGGAAAAATTAGATTTGTCATTTCTTAAAATACTATTAGGAGGAAAATAGTGATTGTTGTTCATTTCTGGTTGTAATTTTTCATTTTTCTCCAAAAATTGTTCATTGGCAATTCTGGTTTCTAGAAGAGGATCATTATTGATAGTTTGAGCAATTGATTTTTCAGGTAGAGAAATACGTTAATTTTCTAATTATTGATAAGGAATACAAGGGAGAGATATCAAATGTTTAACCCAATAATTGAAATTGAGGAGGTAAATCTTTGGACTAAAATTGCATTAAAATTATTTTGAATCTAATTAGGAAATCGTCCAATGACTCAACTTCCATCCTAAACAATTAAATTAATTGATTACACACCTTTTTGTAATCATATCACTAAAAGGAATGAAGGAAAATCTGTGAAAATTCATCCCATCTATGTACGGAGGCAACTAGAAGAGATAAGCACTAGTCCTTAACTTTTTATGTCAAAGTAAGAGTAAAAATCCTCCAAATATTATTTTCGCCAATATTAAAATTATTGCGACTTAAAATAAATTGAAGGAGATGATTAAAAGCAGAAGTCTTACCATTATATTTAACCTTAGATGAGATCTTGATTGCCTTTATCAGGGTAATCGTTGGATTAGGTCTACTAAACGAACTCCAAGGAAGTCTTTTTGGTGGAGCCATAATAATAGGATACAATCTTAAAGCATAAAATATTCAAAGAGAACAATTTACTAAGCCCTCCTTCTACCGCCAAAAATGTTGATTGGGAAAAATGACCCTTCAACATTAGAAGGGAGACCACACAGTTGGGAACTTAAAGAAACTCCTTTTCTGTTGAAGTAGTGGTTCCAACTGGTTATATTAGGTCCATTTACCTTCTCTCTATCTCTAATGGGTTAAAGTATGTCCTTCATCTACCAATATGGAAGAGACATCAGATCAATTCTCCTTGTTGATCAAGCAAGAAAATGATCCTTAAGTTGACTTTGTGGCTAAGCCAAACCACTCTAA
Source organism: Pinus taeda (assembly GCA_000404065.3). Taxonomy (NCBI): domain Eukaryota; kingdom Viridiplantae; phylum Streptophyta; class Pinopsida; order Pinales; family Pinaceae; genus Pinus; species Pinus taeda. The sequence goes on from APFE031738582.1 coordinate 68,180, forward strand.
ATACTACCTCTTTGAGGAGAGGACTTCTAAGATGCAGAAACTAAAATTAAAATGAAAAATTTAACCTAAGATGCACTTAGCCTAGACCTATCGCGATTGAAAAAAAGATTAGTCTTTCCCTCAATCAAGAGCAAGCTAAAAGGATGGGAAAAGAATCATGTTGGAATTGAAATGAGATAAAGGAAATAGACTAAGGAAATAGTTCACAAGATCTAATCCTTGCTAAAGAATATATAAACAACTAAATGCCTAATAAATAGTTAGCAGACACTTAACCATAAATAACTCCAACTCTTAATAAACATATGCATAAGACACGAAAGGTTCATGCCATAACATTGAAATAGTTATAATAAAATGACATGTAGAAAAGTAGGACTTTTTAAACTTGAAACTGTTAGATAGCTAGCCAACCTAAAGAAATAAAAGTATGTTCTTATATAGTTTCCAGTTTTCAAGGTGCATTTCTGATTAATCCTACAAGATAGCTTAATCAAATTTTAAATGAATTAACAGGTAACATTTAACAATAGTGCTAAAGCCAACTAATATACTCATACACCATAAAATGTATTTTAAAGCTAAAAATTTTATTTAGAATAACTAATGCAAACAGTAGTGATATGAAAACAATTACATAAATAATTATTATTATGAATATGAATCAAGTTACATAAACCTTAGAAGATTACAGTAGTGCAAATCCCCTGCTACCAATAAACTTGATTCCTTGTCTGCAAAGAAAGGCTTGGATCCCACTGCAATAGTGCATATGAGCATTGAAATCCATCTAGAAACATGTTATAAGCTCCTAGATTATTCTGCCTCTTCTCCTGGATTCAAATGCCCTTAACTCAACCCAAAGATGAGTATTTATACAAAATGAGAAAATATAATAGACTCCCCTTATCTGTTAACAACAAAATTAGTTACAGCAAAGATGGTGTCAGTTGGAATTCTAGAAAAATGCAAATGAGCACAATAGAACGAATTGCACAGTTTGATTTGTGCAGTGCTAAAATTACCTTGTTGGTTTCATTGATTCAAAATCCTTTTCCTATTAATAGATCCATTTTCCACGTGGAGGAATTTTGTTGGCATTCGTATTATTGACTAGATCTTGTTTTACTATCGGCCTTTATCGGAAGCTCTATGTCAAAAGAAAACATAATTATACTAAAAATGGTGTAAAACAAACTTTGTAAATAAACCGAGTTGTGCACAAAACCAATATAAATTCAAATGGATTTTTAAATTTATACAACGACCCATAGGACGTGATAAGTGGAAGATGCTCAAACTCATATCGGAATATCTAAGTTATCAATATTTTATACTTGTTACCATTTAAAATTTCTAATATATAAGTGGACCCAATGTTCCAATTAGATCATCGTTAATACGCATATCAGGCTCGAAATATCAGAGTCTGATAGATATCAAAAGCAAGAGGGGGAGGCGCATTGGGATATAAGAGATATCAGAGAGGAATCATATTGGAGTATTGGGAAATGGCGTTATCAAAGTTTTTAAAATGTATCTTGAAAAGAAATCTCCGATATGCATTACCTCCGATATGCGGGAGAAAAAATAATGACATAGGATGTGGGTCCTTCAACAATGAATTTATGGATTGGAAATTGAATATCGAGGATTTCAAATGAATTCCTTTGATATAGTAATATGTCCACCACTTGTTTTTTAATTAAGGCTTAAAACCTATGAATTATTCTTGGTCTCGTGGGCTATGTATAAAATAAAAATAAAATATTTACAAAATATTTTATATTGAAAATTAATTATTTACAAATAAATAAATTTATGAAAACAAATTAATTGTCAAAATTATAAATTTTAATAGGAAAAGGTAGTGAAAATTATACAATCTTCAATTAGGCGCATTTACAAACCAACAACCAAATTGAGACCAAAAAGTTATGATATGAATATAGGAAAATATTGAACTCATTGAAAGCAACCAATATACTCAAAACCACAAGTAATATGACTTAACGATTCAATCAAAGGGCGCCCATAGTGAGAATTAAGTGAATAATGGGGGGGGGGGTTGTGTTTTTACCACAACACATTAGTAGGTTGTTGCCTTTCTGATCAAAGAATTTGGGAAAGAAACTGACTATCTTTATGATATCTATATTGGCTCTCCTATTATCTTTAAAAATGGATTTAAAATGATATGAAATTTCCTTTACCAGATCTTGAATGAAGTGTTATGGGAGTCATCCTCCCTATTTCTATCCCAGATGGTGTTTATAGCCTTCCAATTTTCGGCAAAGTCATGAAAGAATTTTTAATTGTCATCCCTTGTGTTAGATTCCTATAGTGATAGGATTCATAATTTTTAATTGGCTAAGTTTAAGCCTTGTAATATCGTGGATATCTTTGCTTTCTGCAAATGTCTTCCATATTAAAAAATTTAAAAATGTAAAGAGGGTATGTCCTAAAAGAAATATCAAAGGACAAAAAGAATAAGAAAAGATAAAAAAATGAAAATATATGAACCCCAAAAACAAAAATAGATCATGAAAGTGTGAAACTCTAAATGGAACTACTATTTTACTACTTTACTACTTTAAATAATGGTTGTGTGTAGCTTGTCATACATGCCACAACCCATGGTAGTCAAACTACTTAATCTTGACTATTTCATGCTTTGAATTTTATGTTTATAGTTAGAGAATAAAATATGACCAAACAGTTTAATCTTGGCAGATCATTAGATAGGTAGAGAAAATAAAAGGCTTGGATGATATAAGGTTAGAATTAGATAGTTTACTTTTCAATAGAAAAATGAATGATAAGGGTTTTCTAGCCTAAATGCACCCAAATAAATGAAGAAACAAATGTTAGGGTAAGTAATGGGTAAGTAGAAGAAAGGTTGCTGAAGTATAAAGTTGATTGGATAAAAACACATTTATCATGCTTAACCATATCTTTCAAATGTGCATGAACAGTTAAGAAAGCAAAAACAATGGTTTACAATTTGATTTAATTAACTCCCCCTCATTCATCTCATCCCTTTACTTACTAATTTCCCCATTCGCAAGTAAGTTCTAGTACTAAATATCCTTCAAGTCATAAAGGTTCAGAGCATTTCTCTGACTTTTGGTGGGACTGGACCCTCGAATTAATGACTTATGGACATCAAGTGTTAGAATTCCCTTCATAAAATTCATTTCCATTCATTACCCTAATAAAATCCCTTTTCCTAAGGTTAAACTTCATTTTCCTAGGAAAAGTAAACAACCCCAAGTTAAAATTCCATTTCATTCAAAATACCCACAAAAATATTTTATCCTAAGTATAAAGTGTATGTGAATAGAATGCACAAATATTACATTTATGCTTAGGGGTATGTTCACTCCCCTCATTTCATTTCATATTAATTCTTAACATAATACTATAGTTCCCAATATACCTTTTCCCATATATAATTAGATCTCCTATATAATACCCCAATCCTTAGTTTAGCTATAAACTATACTTTTACCCCATATTCTCGATAAAACCCACTTAATTCACCACTTCTTGATAAATTTAAACTAATCTCATCATTAAGCCCCTCCTGATCATTTAATCCTAGGATTAACTCATAATTAATCCCAAACCGCCAAGGATTAAAGCCCTGGGCCACCCGAAACCTATGCTCATATCATCTGTTCACATCGCTCCCCCGACTGTCATCTGATCATCAACGTCCATATCCGACGGTCCACAGCAATATCGGGTTCACCCAATGACTGACCTTTACTAGCTCGATAAAGTGGTTTTGCCCAGTCCCCCATATGCTACATGTCAACCGCTGGCATAGATCGGGTGACCCCTCCAAAATACCACTCCCTCCATGAAAGCGGTGCAATGGCTTGGGAAACTGCCTCTCCACTCAACCCGAAAAAACCACCCATTGTTCATTTGTAATTACCCACCAAAAAGTGACCGTTGCTCAATAAAAAGGTCGAGAAACCCTATTTTGCCTTTTTCACTCATTTTCTTTGTAAACCTCTGCAAACCATTGCGACACCTGCAAACACTAAATTCACCAATTAACCTCAAATTCCATTCCTGAAGAAGTTGCAGAGACCCCATTCAAGATCTCAAACCGTACCAGAAGCCATTCAAATTTTTGCAGTTGCTGAGAACACCTAATTTAAAGTCAATTCACCCAAATTCCACGTACTAGAGCACGAAGGAACCATGAGTATCCATACTATTTTGCAGACTCCTCAGAATGAGGAAAAGAATCCCGAAAGGAACAGAGAGGGAGTTTCTAGTTCAGGCATGGACACATCCAATGTACAATATGAATCCAACAAAAGTAAAAGGTTAAGGCTCAATCCTGTTTTAGAAGAGGAAGACACAGAAGGCTCAGTAGAAATAACTAATACTGACTTAGACATGAAAAAGGGCATAGCTCCATCTGGAGAAACACAGAAGCCATCTGTATCACAAACTCAAATGTTAAAAAGGTAGCTTAGTGTAGAAGTCTCCTCATTTAGTAGGCCTGCTGATAAAGTTAGGGACATTAAGGACACGTTCAAAGAAATCAAAATGAGAAATGAGAAACTGAAGGCAAATTCTTATGCACAATATCTCAATCTTACACCTACCAATCAAACCAAGTTGATGTTAGCTTTTGACATCAAGGAAGTAAAGATGCAAATGTCCTTCATAAAGCCAACTGTACAACAACCAAGGACATCAGCAGATTTCAAGAAGATCGATTTTGAGGTATTGGCAAGGGATATTCATCCCATTGACCAAATTAAATTTCAAAAACGGGCTGGAGAAATGATTTACTCCACCCTTACAAGAAAATCCATAGCTGCCCATCAGTTGCAGAATTCATTGAATAACATCTTAGCCCAGTATCAGTTGGAAAATGCCTCCTCACAGGCAAAAGACACCAAAATCAAGTCTTTGGAAGACTTGGTAATTGAGTTGGGACATGATCCCAAAGACATCAAAGCTACTGAAAAAATCATCAAAATGAAGAATGATGACATTGCATCACTCAAAAAGCAGTTGAAGTTACCTAAACTACAACACCCCCAGACACAAGAAGTTTTAGAGAACCAAACAAGGAATGAAGAGTTGATGGACTTAGTCCTTAAACTAAATGGCTAGTTGAGGGAGACAAAAAAAGAATTGGATAGCCTAATCCAATTAAAGAAAACTGATATTGGCACTAGCTTGGTGAATGTCATCCCAACAGTGACCACCATTGTTCCTTCCACATTGGCAGCCTCATTGGCTCCCACAACTCTAATGGCCATAACACAACCAGTTTCCACAGAATCTACATAAGCAGTAGGTACATCAGGTGAAGAAGCAACAAAGTTGGCTAAAGCTATGGAATAAATGCCCATATAGGCAACATAGATCAATAAGCTCAAAGAAAAGGTGACAAGCTTGGAAACTGATTATAAGCTTGCCAAAATCATGCACAAAAAAGAAGTGCAAAAAACTGCCAGGATGAGTGAGAGATTGAAAGCCATGGAAAAGGACCTATCATTGAAAGAATCCCTTGGGAAAGCTAAGGAACTACTATGGGCCAATATCATTGAATCTGTCAATGATATTTGGCCATCCATTCAGGTGATTTTTGAGCAAGTAGAGTTGATAAAGATGGCTACAGAGGCCATAAAAAGAGTAAAAGAAGAATTGGGAGAAATTCCAGAAGAGGCAGCCAGAATTATCCACTTCCTTAACAACAAGAATAAGTATGAGCTTTAGGAATTGGAAATAGAGGATAGAACATAAAAAAAATTGGAGGTTAGAAAGGTCCTCTACAAGAGGAGCTTAATGCAAAACTTAGAGGATAAGTGTCAAAATATGCAGATAACCATTGACAGATTTATGGCTAAGTTCCAAATTTTGAGAGAAAAGGGATTACCCAGTCCCTTAGTAATTAATGAAAAGCTCATGATATAGGAGGATTACAACAAGAAAATCAGAGAGGTAGCAAAGGATCAGGTCAATACATCATCAACGAAGGCATTGTCAACAGGAAAAGTACTCTACCAGACATTTGAAAACTTGTTTTACCTCCAGCATGAGGTAAAACACTTGTTTATCAATAAGCCTACTTTTTTCGAATACACCGAGGCAGATGAAATATTAGGAGGATGCTAAAAATCCAATTACCTGATGCTGAAATGTGGGGGAAATTAACTGATTTATTGTAGAAATATGCAGTAAAAAGGTTAAATGTATAGTAAAAGTAAAACAACATGGTAAAAGGATGAAGACAGATTAGCAGAGTCAAAGTGTATAAGGTGAAAGCCTAAAGTAAATGAAGCTTCCAGCATGAAAGATCAAACAACAAAGTAGCATAAACGGCTACAAATCAAACCATAAAAGCCAACAATACCAAAATGAAAAGGACAACATGAAACAGTTCAATAGCTATCTCTATCTTCTTGCAAGTAGGTATTTTCATTTCCTAGATTTAATCTCAAATTAGTTTGAGATATTTTGTAATAAAATTTTGTATAAATACTTCACAATTCGAAGTATGTAGGGTGGATTATATCAGTTAAGCCAACAAGCTGGATTGATTAATAAAGATCAAACTGTTCCAAGGATTCATGTTGAGCAAATTTCAGACAAGTATTTTCATGTGTTTTTGTCATTTTCTCAAAGTTATTCATAATATTATATGTGTTTCAATACAATTCTATAATTGGAATAATATTTCAGAACTTGTTTAAATCAAACTCTGTTTTAACAGTTCAGCATTTGAATGTTTTCCTATGATATTTAAATTAAAGAATTCTTATTTACTCTTTGGTTTAGATGGATTTCATAAATAATCTAGGTTAAAGGATCCTTAACTGCCCTTTGATTTCGATTACCCCTTCCTTCCTCATTCATTATCTGGGTCTGAGAACCCTTAACTGCTCTCTTACCCCTAGTGAAACCCTTTCACACCTCTGTCTCTAACATCTGAAATACACATTGTTATCTTGCCCTTGGAACATCCCCTTTAGTGAGTTTATCCAGTCTTGTTTCCTTATCAGTTGACTCCATAGCTCAATGGTCTAAAAGACATCAATTTATCCATCTGTTTAAGAGAGCCCACCACCCAATGTCAAATACAAATCAAAACCCCTTGAACAATCATAGCTAGCCTAAAACTTATTAACTAAACCAAAGTTAAATTTTAAAGAGAGAGCCCTCTCTGAGCGTCAGGAAGGCTAGGTCCTGATCTCCAAAAGTAGATAGTGGTTACCTTTGGTTTTTCCTTCTTATTACTTCAAAGGAATTATCAGAGTGATAACACCTTGCTTATAACCAAATATCCCAAATTTTCATCCTCCACTATTTTACCCAATTAAGAAGAATCTTCCTTCACTTGTCTTCGAAAGACTTAAGTTGGTTCTTTAGTGAGTCTAACAAGGGAATTTCCATGTGAAGGTACAAAATATCTTTAATCTTTGCTTCAGTTTTAGCTAGATATTTTATATGTTTTTATCTTTTTTCCTTAGCCCAAGAGATAATGGACGTCTTATATCTCTTCATATTTTTTTTAACTTGAATATTTGGAGAGGCTCTATCATCTATATTGATTGTAACACCATCCTCCCACATTTACCCAAGTTAACCAATCCGTTAGGGTAAACATGTGATGAGAGGCTGCTATGATGTGATTCAAAACCCCATGTATAGTTAAGGAAGTGGAACTATCAAAACACAACCAACCTAACCTTCTACACATGCTACAAAACCTTCAGGAGCCAACTAACCATATGAGGTGACCAACCCTTGATGGAACTTGACATTTTACTGATCTAGAACCTTAGCCACTCCTATGACAGGCCATGCATATGACTGAGGCCTTCCAGTATCTCCCACATCAAGGCATGCCAACGATTGTGGACTTTGTCCAACAGTTATGAGTTAGTGACCCCAAATTTTGAGCTTCTTTTTCAGGGCTAGGTCTTAGGCCATTGCCCGGAACTTCATGAAACTCCCAGAAATGATAAAAAACAAAGGAATAAGGTTACTAATGCAATCACTGGTACAATTAATTGATCTGAACCCTACTATTCGTGACAAACATTTCATCAAACATGTTACAAATATGCAATCTACAAGTCATAACAACAAATCTGAGCATAGGGGGTATCGTACTGAGAACTGTTAAGAAGCATTGATGCCTTATCACAATATCTGCAATATCATATATTAGGTCATATATTCATTATTCATTCATTTTCTAATCAAAACATGATGAGATCCATAGATCAAGTCTGTCATAAAACATCCTCATAACCAACATATATTCAATAGAATTAACAAATATATAACAACCATAAAAGCCACATATGAACAAGTATATTTACCCATTAATACAAGATGAAAGGAGCTCTGCAAAATTCGACTAGGTCTGTGACTTCCATGTACCACCTGACCATAGATTGGGATGAGCCAAATCTCTCTTTTAGCCAATCATCCTCATGCCATATTCCAATCATGAATGTTGTATCTCATGAAAAAATCAAACAAAACCAAACCAGGGCCTCAAGAGGCCAAAACACCTCAATCCTCAACAAGTGATTCCACATCATGGTCAAACATTACTAACCATAACTAGATTGGTCTCTACCCAAGTTGTCCAGGGCTCTAGAGCATTTTTTCCAACCAAGGCTTCCAAGACTAGTAAATCAAACCAAAGTTGTTGTTGGCCTTCCAGAACAATTGTCTGACTAGGGCTTATAGGACTAGTCAGTCAACCCACAAGGGCTTCTAGAATGTTTGTCCAACCAAAGGTTTTAGGACTAGTAACTCAACCCTAGTTGTTACAGGGATTCTAGAGTGTTTTTCCAACCAAGGCTTCCAGGAACTAATAACTCAACCCATAGCCAAAGGAACTTGAGAACCAACTAGAAAAAAAAGGAAACACACCCACAACACCATGACTATCCAGGAAATAGAAAGGCTAGGGAAATCCACTATCAACCCAGGAAATCCTCCATGTAAATGACATATCATGACCAAGAAACCACTGCATATGCCATGCATGCCAAAACTATCAAGGAAATCATACATGCAACTCGGTACCTGAAAGCAAAACCCATTGTAGTTGCTGATCCCAATTCCCTCTTGCACTTTCTTCCTCTTCCTTTTCCTTCTTGCTCCAAATCCAAAGTATGCCACCCTCCTCCAACAGTGATCCAAGAAAACTACAAGTGTCTAAGAGTATGAGAGAGAGACTAGAATGAGAGCTATAATACTGAAGTGGCAAAAAAATGAACTGATAAAAGTTACAAATTGATCCTCAAAATACTTTTTATCAATGGCCTCTATTTTTATTCATTTTCCATTATTTTCCTTCATTTTCCTCCTCACATGCAATTTGTGACCTTTCACGTTCCTTTTATCCTATTTCCCATTATTTTCATGAATTAATTCCAATAAATGCCACTTTTCCTTTCCAAATCCTTTGCCGTTTCCTTTGCCAATTTCCATATCCATTAATTAATCACAAGTGATCCCCATCACTATGTTTTTTTTCCCAACATTCAGCTTGGAATACATGTCCCATGACCTTGGTTATTATTTTCCTTTATTACCTTTATTACATGGATATTTGACCAAGGTTGTTATATTGACTTACCTCTAGCCCTCGTTTATCACACTTTTGAAAGAAGGGTTAGAACTCAAAACAATGGGGATACATTTGAAAGGATTGGGTGACTTAGGGAGATAGTGCTTAGATTCTAGAATAATAAGGCAATGGTCTAAGCATCCTCCAACAAAGATCCACTATCTATCTCTTAGAGGGATTCTAGAAAGGAGTATGAAAAAAGGAGGAAATCCAATCTCTTAGATATTCTAGGTTCCGATATAATTTTATTCCTTAAAGTATGATGAATTTTGGAGGTTGAGTGTTAATTATACCCACCTCCTATAGGAAATTGAGGAAGAAATTCACCAAAGTATCTTTGTGGGTATTAGTTCCCCAAAATTTGTAGCATCCTATAGTGATGTTTAAATATCTCCTGAATATGATTCTTTCAAAATGTATCAAGGGGTTCCTAAGAATGTTGACCCAAAATAATTTTCTATCCAAATAAGGAACATATAGATTGATGCATAACAAGGACATATCTAGATCCTTTGGAAATAGGTATAGGGCCAAGTCGTACCATACCTAATCGTCTAGGAAAAAGATATTCTTAAAAATTTTGGTTTCCATCTAAAAATAAAACCTCCCAATTTTCTAGTAGAATCACAAGACAAGAAATTTCAATTGAGGAAGGTGTCTTTCAAAAAATTTGTAGATTTCTCACCTTCCAAGATTCTTTCCCAGAGAAAGAGAAATTGTGGGAGAAGGACCACAAGCCTCCTGAACTTACTTTCTTGTGTTGATGCCTTAAGGGCCCCAAATATAGATTCATTAAATGCATTTATGCATTGGATTGAATTTTCACTATGGAGAGATAATACTTTCTTCCCTTTGTAGAAGGAGTTAAATTAGGTACCCCAAAAGCACCCAACCCACTTCTAAGAAAAAAGTTCTTAAGAAGAGATTCCATCCCATCAGAGTCGAGATAAGGTGAGGGTTGCAATTTAGATGAAATATTATATAATTTGAAAATACTGCATTAGGGAGAGTGGAAACCAAGATGGAATCCTTAAGGGAAGAAGAGGGGAGTGGATTGGATAGGGATGGAGCCATTGTAGAAATGTAGGGGCCTAAGGAATTGAATTAGTGAATAAGCTGAGAGTGAAAATGTTTTGCATCAACATAGTAGTGCTAGTAGTACATACCATATAGCCATAAGAGTAATGAGAATTAAAAATAAAATTAGGAGGAATACCAAATTATGCATACCTTCAAAGGAAATTCCTTCTAAAGTAGTTTCTAGAGAACTAAAGGAACCACCAAAGAACACTGCTTGCCCAAGCTCTAATCTTCCTCTAGAGGAATTGTCCCCTTTTACATCTTTGCCTAAACTATATGGAGATATTACAAATTTAGGGGGTGATTCCATCCTAGGAAGCACAATGAGAGATAGCTTTACAGAAACAAGGGATACCCCTTTTAATAAGGGGGGCTTCAAACCAACTTCTAACATTTGCGAGCTAGAAGACAATCCTGACCCAACTAGCTATAAGTCTGGTAACATCCATATCGAAATGGAATACCTTGATAATCTAAAGGATGTTAATGTGCTTGATTCCCAAATGATATAGTTATGGCATCTACCAGGACTTTATATATATTTAGCCCAACCAAGATCCTAGCCATACTAATATACCTAGTCTACTTAAAAGATAGGTCCACTGCATCAAAGAAACTGAATTTGTTCCCTATTTCTTTGAAATTTTTTGAAAATGAGGGGAGTTTAAGGAGATGAACCCAAATAGTAAATATAACCAATTTATTTATCGAACAAGCATCAAAATATATGGACCATTGCTTAATAAATAGAGTCTTTAATCCCTAATTCCATTGTTCACTAAGAATTTTTGAGCATCCTCCCTAGATCTAGTTACATATCCCATCCACCCCTTAGCTAACAACATTCAATGAGGTGAGTAGAATAAAATAATTGTGTAATGATATTATGTACATATGCAAAGGATGCTCATTTTCATCCTACTATTGTCAAAACAACCAACAACAATAACCTCCTCCATTGCATGTATGACTTTGACTTGAACGTCATTCCCTAGCACAAACAAGGCTCTTCAAATTTTTGTTTGATGTGTTTTTCTTATGCTTCGCATCATTTATTACTGTCTGGCACAATGATGCTAACAACTAAGAGGGATATCTTCTTCCACTAATAATTTCCAAATACAAGAAATTTCCAATAATGTCTCCCATTCTAGAAGGAGAGGAAACGTCCTGATGATGGATCCCAGTTGGGATTTGAAACATTGGCATAAAAATGTTCATACCGTGGGTTCTCTGGAAACTGATTTAAAAGGAGAGGAAAATCGGCGAGAAGACTTTCATAAGTAACCAAAGTTTGTAATGGAGAATAAAGGGAAGTTAGAGCATGGATCAAGGGGAGAGAATGGTCTAGAGGGAGAATAAACCAAACGTTGAGTAGATGAGAATGTCATATTACCAATTTGTGAACACTCAGGGTTTTGAATTCTTGCTTCCCACCTATTGAAATCACTATACACATCAAAAACCGATCTACCTTGGGATGAGCTGCAATCTATGCCAACTCAACCCTTGATAATTGATTTGACAAGAAAGGATTTATGTATTTGATACAATTTGATACAACCCTTTAGTGGCGAGTGCATGAAACATCATTTTTTTTCCATATATGGCAACCCCTGCTGAAAATGCAATAAGTAAATCCTAATTCAATTTTGTCCTTGAATTAAATTAGGAATTAAGTTGTAATTCCACATATCATGACAACTTGTAATATTTAAGTAAGTTAAACTGACTTAGTTAGCTTAGTTAATTCGAGCTGGGGTTCTAACTAGAGTCATGTATAGTGTCTCCTACTTTTTAGGAGCCTTGGTTGAGCTTATTTTGAGCTGTAATTATTTAATTCAGTTTAATTGAGTTAAAGTCAATTAAACTAGTTCCAATTGATGGAGGAATTAGTGGGAGATCTACTAGTGGGGTGTAACCAACAGTGGTCAACTAGTAAACTAAAGATTCACTCATAATTTACTCATGCATGTTAGATTGTAGAAAGACCCAGTTGATATTGGAGTTCATGGACAATGTACTATCAGTTGTACAATCATCTAAATTGTATAGGTGGTGCATGCAATCAGAGGAAGGCCTATGAGGATTGCATCATTCATATTTGTGGAATTTCCCAATTAAAAATGGGATACTTCCTAAGGAAACTTTGCAAGGAAATAGGAGCTTGGTAGGCAACATAATTGGCTAAGTATTGACTTGAGCTTGTCTAGGATGCAATGAGATAGATAGAGATAGTTCAGAGGTTTCTCCAAATTGAGAAAATAATTGCAATATTCTCATATTTTCTGATTAATGTAATATACAAATAGCAGGGGTTTTTAGTTGTGGCTTTCCCCAAAAAATTATTGTGTTATGTGTGATTGAATTCTTTCTCTTTTATGCCTTATGTTTCCATCGACCATTTATTGTTTATGCTGATGAGTAGAGTAGATTCAAGTCAATTGTTTTAGCATATTAAAATTTGTAGTTTGAATCTACAAGGAATTTCTACATGGTATCAGAGTTGAAATCATTATAGAAGAGGAGAAAATGAGTTTGTCTTTTGCAGAAGAAATCAAACTATATTTATTGGAAGGATATGATGGAGGTAGAGTTGGAAGAGAACGGTCCTAAGGAATTCATAGACAAAGATATTCCTAAGCTAGTTGATGCTCAAGATATGGCAGAGTGTAGAAAATATGTGGCAAAGGAGAGAAGGATTATCCTAGAAGGAGTTCGAGATCATATTGTCTCGAACCTCTAGGGTAAGGAAAATCCATTATCAATGTGGAAGGATTAGATAGGCCTATTTCAAAATAACAGTGACCATAGAAATTTGGCGCTAAAGGACAAGCTCAAAAAGATCAATATAGAGAAGGGCGACTGAATATCGAAGTATTTGACCAATTTCACCCCATATCAGGATGAGCTTGGAAGTGTCAGTTTTATAGTTCTTGAAGACAATCTGGTGAGCCTAGCACTTCTATGCCTTCCCAAGAGATGGAAAAACTACCATAACTTAGTTAATGGGAGGGATAAGCTACCAGAGTGGGAGCGATTGTGGTTCGACTTGGTACAAGAAGAGATTCAACGGAACACTGATGGATCCTCATCTGAGAACAATGATGAGGAGAAATATGCCTTAGTTGGAAAGGAAAAGAAAGGGAAGGGGAATTCATCCTATTCCAAATCAAATTCTAGCTAGGGCGACAAGAAGAAGGACTTGTCGAAGATTAAATGTTTTCATTGTCATGCGATGGGTCACTATGCCACAAAGTGTCCAAACAAGAAGGCTGGTAAGAAGTCCTCAGGAGGAGTGGAAGGTGAAGCTTTTGATTCACAATTCGAATTGGATTTCACCCTTATCGCTTGCATGGTGACATCAGTGATGGGTAGTGTATAGTACCTGGATAGTGGAACCTCATTCCATATTACTAACAACAAATATTTTTTCCGTGACTTGGAGGAGAAGGACCTCCAGATGCACATCGAGATGGGAGATGATGGGAGGTATAGAGCAACCAACATTGGTATTGTTACCTTTCACAGGGAGTCTAGTTATCCTCTCACATTAAAACATATCATATTTTTTCTAGGTTTGAAGAATAATTTGGTTTTAGTTTCCATGTTGGAGGACCGTGGCTACGATGTGATATTTAGCAAGGGAAAGGATTTCCTTCATCACATAGCCTTAGGACAGGTAAAGCATATCAGGGTTCGAGTGAAGAACCTCTACAAATTTGATGTAGAAGACTACTTTGAACACAAAATTAGGGAAGGTGCAGAGCCGAGACATTGGTGAGTTGTGTTGAAATTGCAACAATAAAATCCTAATTTAATTTGGTCCTTGAATTAAATTGTAATTCCAATTCTCATAACAACTTTTAATAGTTAACTAAGTTAATTTGACTTAGTTGGCTTAGTTAATTCAATTTGGGAGTCCAAATAGAGTCATGCAGAGTGTCTCCTACTTTTTAGGAGCCCTAGTTGAGTTTATTTTGAGTTGTAATTATTTAATTCAATTTAACTGAGCTAAATTCGGTTAAACTAGTTACAACTGATGGAGGAATTAGTGGGAGATTTAGTAGTGGGATGTAACCTGCAGTGGTGGGGTGTAACCAACACTGATCAACCAATAAACTAAAGATTCACTTATAATAAACTCATGTATGTCAGATCATAGAAAGACCTAGTTGAGATTGGATTTCAGGGACAGTGTACTATCCGTTGTATAATAATTTGAATTATACAGGTGGTACATGCAATCAGAGGAAGGCCTATGAGGATTTGGAAATTCATATTTGTGGAATTTCCCAATTAAATATGGGCTAATTCACAAGAGAATGACTCAAGGAAATAAGAACTTGGTAGGAGGAATAATTGGCTAAGTATTGGCTTGAGTTGGTTTGTGAAGCAGTGAGATAGATTGAGATAGTGTAGAGGTTGGTTGGGCTTGAGAAAAGCATTGTAATCTTCTCATATTTTTTTATTAATGCAAATATAGAGATAGTAGGGGTTTTTAGCCATGGATTTACCTAGAAAATTATTGTGTTAAGTGTGATTGAATTCTTTCTCTTTTATGATTCGTGATTTCATCGATTAATTATTGTTTCCGCTCATGAGGAGAGTAGATTCAAGTCAATTGTTTTAGCATATTAAAATCTGCAGTTTGCTTCTACAAGGAATTTCTACATGGTATTAGAGATGAGATTACTATAGAAGAGGAGAATATGAGTTTGTCTTTTGTAGTAGAAATCAAATTTGCAGTATCATACTTTAGATCTAGTGGGACATTGTTCCACTGATTAACTCTCAAATATGCCCTTGAGGGTAGCTCAAACTAAATTACTCTGAAGGATAGGATGGAGTTAGTGTTGGAAGACAACGAGCTTGAGGAATTCATAGAAAAAGATATTCCTAAGCCGGTTGATGCTCAGGATCTGGCATAATGGAGAAATTGTGTAGAAAATGCCAGAAGGATTATCTTGGAAGGAGTTAGAGATCATATTGTCTCAAACCTCCACAGTAAGGAAACTCTATTTTCCATGTAGAAGGCCTTGATGAACATGTTTCAAAATAATAGTGACCACATGAAGCTAGCATTGAAGAAAAAGCTCAGAAAAATCAAGATGGAGAAGGGCAATACAATACCTAAATACTTTATCAAGTTCACCAAATATTGGGATGAGCTTGGAAGTGTTAGCGTTATAATTGCTGAGGATGATCTAGTGAGCCTAGCACTTCTAGGACTTCCCAAGAAATGGAAAAACTACCAAGACTTAGCTAATGGGAGGGAGAAGCTACTAGAGTGGGAGAAATTGTGGTCCAGCTTGGTGGAACAAGAGATTCAGTGGAACACCAGAGATGGATCCTCATCCAAGCATGATGATGAGGAGAAATATGCCTTATCTAGAAAGGGGAAGATAGGGAAGGGGAATTCATCCCATTCCAAATCATATTTCAGTCATGGTGGAAAGAAGAAGAACATGTCAAAGATTAAATGTTTTCACTGTTATGAGCTAGGACACTATGCCACAAAGTGTTCGCACAAGAAGGATAGTAAGAATCCCTTGGGAGGAGCGGTAGGTGAAGCCCTTGATTCAGAGTTCAATTTGGATTTCACCCTCATGGCTTGCATGGTGACATCGGTGATGGGTAGTGTGTGGTACCTAGATAGTGGAGCCTCATTCCATATGACCAACAATAAAGAGTTCTTTAGTGACTTGGTGGAGAATAACCTCTAGATGCACATCTATATGGGAGATGATGGGAGGTATAGCGTAACTGACATCAATATTGTTACCTTTCAGAGGGATTCTAATTCTCCTCTCACATTAAATATGTCATGTATATTTTGGGTTTGAAGAAGAATTTGGTTTCAGTTTCCGTGTTGGAGGCCTATGTCTACAAAGTGATATTTAGCAAAATAAAGGCTTTCCTTCGTCACATAGCCTCAAGACAGGTGAAATGGGTTTGGGTTTGGGTGAAGAATCTCTACAAGTTGGATGTAGAAGATGTTACACAATATTTTGTCACACCACTTGCACTTCCCCATTACTTACCTTGAAGTGCCCCAAACATGACCATCATGCAGTGTACTCATTTTGATATGCAACTCATATCCTCCCTAAAACATTGATTAGAAAATGGCTTGAGTTTTCCCTTGAAGAAATAGCTCTAAAACCCTAATTTTGAGACTCATCACTTTTATGAGGTAAAAAATTGCGATGGTCGCCTGTTGCATCACGCTTGACCCATGATGGCATCACTCTATTCATTTGTATACCCATGATGATCCCCAAAAAGGAAATTCTCCCAAAGAGGATGAGAAGCTTCGTGATCTAGAAGATTCCAGGGCGATAAGCTGGAGGTTCTTCGGTGTGGATGAGGTCAAATTCTCCCAAATTGGGATCATGGTATTATCCCTATGAGCTACCTCCTTGAGATGAGGGCCTACTCCTATCTTTGGAGAGATCCTAACTCCCTTTCCTTGCCTATATATTCATCTTTTCCCATTCACAAATGGTTGGTCTATGCCTATTTGCACCCTTATGCTAAGATTGTGCTTATATGCTATTCATTTGGCTTGGAGAAGGAGTGTTTGGAGAGCTTAGATTGGACTTGGATATTCATTCAAGGAGAGCCTATCAACATCAAGGATTGGTTGTATGATTCCCCTTATTTTCTATTAATATGCAACTATTGGTTCATTTTTCCCTAAATGTGTATGCTCATGTATCATTTAGCTTAACTTTCCTTGATCAGTTAAGTAGGTTTCTTTTGAATATGCTATTTGTATTTGTGTGTCTTGTTGTGTCTTGATCTCTTGTGAAGGTGCATAAACAATGAGAGCATAAGGAACGAGACCATGACACGAGTGATTCAAGGTCTTCAACAAAGGAGAACGAGATAACATCAAAACAAGGTAGGCCATCTTCTTTGTCTCTCTTTTCAATTGCAACTTAGGAAAGTGTCTATTAGATCTGGAAAAAAGTTCCTTGTCTTGTTTCAAGCTCGTTAAAAAATGAAACAAAGACTATAAGGATAGTTCTTTTACTCTGTCAACCTCATTTAAAAATGAGATAGGTCCTCATGAGGATAGTTCTTTTACTATGTCAACCTCATTAAAGAATGAAATAGGTCTCTAGGAGCAGAGTTTCTTTTCCTGTGTCAGGCTCATTAAAAAATGAAACAAATCCCCTTCCAGTTTGCATCTTTGATTAGATCTCATAAAATACCAGTTGAGTCTTTCACTTGATCTCGTAAGTAAACCTTCATTGCATCCACCTGTTAGTAACCAATGGTATACTTAGGTGAATGAGATGAAACTTCGAGGGCATGTACCTCAAATTGAGTCATCATGCTGGGGGCATGTAAACTTATCTAAAGCATAGTTTATCTTTGTTTTAAGCTTGTGTAAAAATGAAACCAACTCCAAGCATATTTTTTTTTCCATGTTTCAAGCTTGTGAAAAAATGAAACCGTTCCCACTTTACATCTCCTGATTGCCATTTTTATCAGCTAAATTTTTCTAGATGAGCCTTGGTTCTTTCATTCCATCATCACCATCTCTTTGGCTGATCATATGCCTTCACTTGGTTATTTTACCCTTGCCTGAGGAACATCTACAATGAGTGGGGTTATTATCCAACCCCTTGACCATTACATGTTTTGAGTAGTTCCATCATTACCAAAACCAGTTGTTATCCCTTTTCACCACTCATTCCTCCAGGAGGAGTCATCTTTCAGCTCTTTTCTTACTCTTGAAATATGAATAGATTATTGAGAACTTGTCGTTTTGAACTCGTAAAAGTAAATGAAATGATGTCTACTTAATATAAGTTTAATCCTTTTCCTGACTGAGATAGATTATTGTACAAAAAAAGAACACCTTGGTCAGCATGGTCAAGATTTTCTCTTGAATATTGTTTTCTACCTCTTCGGATTCGAGAGAAAAATTATAAAAAGGGACACGATGGAGTTTTTTTTTCATCTCTTTTTCAAAATCTCTAAATATGAAAAAGGTACCAAGTTATTCTTTTGTCAGACTCGTTAAAACTTAAACGATGAAAGACTTGTCACCATGAGCCCAAGTGTCTCTTCCTAGGAGTAGTAAAACTTACTATGGATTCATTTGAAGGGTGAAGTTATACGACAAGCATATGGTATCGTATTCAATATTGTGTAAAAATAAAGAGGTACTCGCTATAAATAGTGGGGAAAAAATTGAAAGCGAAACATCTCTTGTATAGGCAACATGTCGCTCTTGAACATGACACTCATCTGTATCTCGTGTCAGGTTTGGGATATCCTCGCTCAATCACTTGTCTTTCCAGGTATGGGTGATCCATTTTGGCTCTCATATGACTATTCCACTTCGTCGTTATGACCCTTGGTCCTATGTTGAGTCAAATGCTAACACACTCCAGAGTCATGTCGCCAATATGTTCAAGATAAATCCTATCTGCAGTCTATTACCTATACATTGTCTGAGCCATTGTCACAGTATGGGATCTTATTCATTTAATTCCACTTTATTCCTTGTTTTGTGTTGACGATGAGGGTTTCATCATGGCTCTCCTTCAACGAGTCACTTCTTGTCAACTTCAGCTCATTATCCAGGAAGATGAACTAGAAACTCCCTTTCAGTACCTTAGAGCTTGCATGCCTTAATGGAAATTTCTTCCCATCCGATAGTAGGTTTTCATCATTGGCCTTCGGTAAGATGATTCCATCAGTGTTCAATTTTAGATTCTTTTTCACGTTCATGGATTGTACTATCATACCTTGAGAGCCATTTTCATTATTGGTGGTTTCTCTCGTACCTATTAATGGTCCAGATCATTTTTTGGTAATTAGGTGGTTTCTAGCATGTTCAACTTCGACATATTCATTCACATGTTAGAATTTTTACTTTGATCAGGTCAAGATGGAGAGAAAAACCTTGAGTCTTATCTAATATGACTTAGGTTGCGTGGAGTTATATGGTATTCATGACTGTACACATGTTTCTGCTATACAGATGGCTGTGACCATACCGTGGGACTTTACATTTATGATGATCCTTCCATTATGGATGCTTGTGCCCATTCCTTTGATCTTAGATTTACAGACGATCCTCATTATCTGGATGGTCGCATCCATACCATGGATCTTTTCATATAGTCCTCATTATTCAGATGGTTGCATCCATACTATGGAGTCATGTTCTGATATCTATATGTATATGTATACATGCATTCTTGATTTGTAAATATCCTAACAGTGGTTGTCCTAATCCTTGAAAAAGCTCGTAAAGCATCTCATCCATCACTCCCTATTCGACCTTCATGGTTTAGGGGGCATCTATTACATAGTATTCTATCACACCTCCTTCACTTCCATGTGACATGCCCTGAAGTGCCTGAAACGTGACCATCATGCAGTGTACTCATTCAGATATGTAGCTCATATCCTCCCTAAAACATTGATTAGAGAATGCCTTGAGCATTCCCCTGAAGAAATAGCTCTAAAACCCCAATTTTGAGACTCATCGCTCTTATGAGGTTAAAAACCATGATGGTCTCCTATTGCATCATGCTTGACCCACAATGGCATCACTCTGTTCACTTGTATACCCACAATGATCCCCAAAAACACATTTTTCCCAAAGAGGATGAGAAGCTTCGTGATCTAGAAGCTTCCAGGGCGATGAGCTGGAGGTTGTTAGGCATGGATGAGGTCAAATTCTCCCAACTTGGGCTCTTGGTCTTATCCCTATGAGCTACCTCCTTGAGATGAGGGCCTACTCCTATCTTTGGAGAGAACTTAACTCCCTTTCCCTGCCTATATATTCATCTTTTCCCATTCACAAATGGTTGGTCTATGCTTATTTTCACCCTTATGCTAAGATTGTGCCTATATTCTATTCATTTGGCTTGGAGAAGGAGTGTTTTGAGAGCTTAGCTTGGAATTGGATATTCATTCAAGGAGAGCCTATCAACATCAAGTTTTGGTTGTATGCTTCCCCTTATTTTCTATTAATATACAACTGATAGTTCATTTTTCCCCAAATGTGTATGCTCATGTATCATTTAGCTTAATATTCCTTGCCTAGTTAAGTAGGTTACTTTTGAATATGTTATTTGTATTTGTGTGCCTTGTTGTGTCTTGATCTCTTGTGCAGGTGCATAAATGCTGAGAGAATTAGGAATGAGCCCGTCATGTGAGTGATTAAAGGTCTTTAACAAAGGAGATTAATATAGCATCAGATTGAGGTAGGCCATATTCTTCGACTCTCTTTTCAATTGCAACTTAGGAAAGTGTCTAGTAGATTGTCACTTCGGTTGCTAGACCCACTCATTGGGTTAGAGGGATCATCCTTGTCTGTAGAGAGGATTTACCTAGACAATAGAAGACTGCGCTACTTTGAGCACAAAACCAGAGAAGGTGTAGAGCTGATACATCAGTGAGTTGTGGCATAGGATATTAGGTCACTTGCACCACAAAGCTTTGAATATAATGCAAAAAATTTCTACAAGACTTCCCAAGGGTACACTAGAGCAGAGAGACACATGCAAAGGGTGAACATTGAGGAAGTGCACCAAATATTGCTTTATTGATAAAGATAGTCGAGCACAAGGGATCCTTGATAGAGTTCACTTACATGCGCGCAGACCATTCTCGACAGAATCCACGACCAAGCACAAGTATTATGTAATATTTTTTCATTATTTTTCTTGTAAGTGTTGGATTTTATTTGTGCATAAGAATGATAAAACATTCGCTAAATTTTGTGAATTTAAAGCACTTTCCGAGAATGATATTGACAGGAAAGTTAAAGCTCTCATAGGCGATAATGGTGGACAACATGTGTCGAATGAATTCAAGAACTTTTGTGAATCAGAAGACATTCAATGGGAGTTAATAGCACCTCATAACCCACAATAGAATGGGCTTGATGAAAGGAAGACCATAAGTATTATGGGAGCTTCACAGACTATGTTACATGATTAGGGCCTACCATTGAATTTGTGGGTTGAAGCATTCAACACATCTATTTATTTCCAGAACATAGGCCCTCATCGAATTCTCGAGATGAGTACACCAAAAGAATATTTTTCACGTAAGAAACCAAATTTGGCACACTTCAAGATCTTTGTTTCATCAGTCTACTGTCATGTTACCAAGGATGCATGGAAGAAACTAGAGCGAACAATTGAGTTGGGTATATTTGTAGGGTACACTAATACACCTCACAACTATCAAGTGTAACTATCATCTAACAAGATGATAGTGGTTTGAGAGATGTGAAGTTTGATGAAGAGAAGGCTATGAGATGTTCCCTTGAGAGGGAGCTTCAGTTACATGCATATGAGGATATTCTAGCTCTAAAGGAGGAACCTCACAATGATGTGGAGTAGCCACATGCAGAGGAGCAGAGAGTGGAAGAACCCACTCATGCAAATACTTCTAGAGATGGAAGGAATTGCACTAGAGACGATGAAAAAATGATGCATGATGCTAGAGAGAATGTGGGAGCACCCACACCACAACGCAAGCATAGGAGGTGATCAAATCGTACACTAGCTACATGGCTCTGATGAGAAAAAGTGTAAAGATTGAGCCATCCTCATTCGAGGAAGCAGTGTAGAAACCGGTATGGGTTGATGTTGTGGTTGAGAAGTATGCCTCCATTATTCGAAGTAGTGTTTGAGAAGTGGTCCCAAGACTAGTAGATAAGTCAGTGGTGAGTTCTAGATGGATTTACAAGGTAAAGAAAGAAACATATGGGAGTGTGGAGAAACATAAGGCCATATTTGTGGCTAGATGGTTCTCTCAGGTGGACTAGGTGGGCTTCTAGAGCATTTTTCCAACCTGGGCTTCCAGGACTAGTAACTCAACCCACCAAGGGCTTCCAGAGTGTTTGTCTAATCATGGCTTCCAGGAACTAATAGATCAACACAATCTAAGGAAACATGAGAACCAAACAAAACAAATAAGGAAAAAAAACCACAATCTCCATGGTTATTGAGAAAATGGAAAGGCTAGGCAATCCACTCTCAATCCAAGAAATCCTCCATGCCAGTGAAAGATCATGACAAAAAATCCATATGCATATGCCATTCATGCTAAATATAGTGAAGAAAACATACACACAACTCGATACCTACAAGTAAAATTGTTGTAGTTTCTGATCCTGATGCCCTCTTGCACTTTCCTGCACTTCCTTTGCCTTTGTGCTCCAAGAATCTAAGTATGCCACACCATCCAAGGGTGTTCCAAGAAAACTCCAAGTCTCCAAGAGTATAAGAGAGAGATACTAATGAGAGAAATCGAAAAATGAATTGACAAAAGTCTGTGTACTGATCCTCATAAGCCTTTTTATGAAAGAGGCCTCTATTTTCTTCATTTTCCATTATTTTCCTTCATTTTCCTCACATGAAACCTGTGAACTGTCACCTCCTTTTTCTCCTAATTTCCATTATTTTCATAAATAAATGTGCCAAAAATGCCAATTTTCCTTTCCAAAGCCTTAACCATTGCCTTTTCCAAATTCCTTAGCCATTAATAACCAAATGAACACCCACAGTAGGATTTATTTCCCAACATTCAACTTGGAATAAGTGTCCCATCAACTGTGGTTATTATTCTTCCTTTATTAACTTTTATTACATGGAATTTTCACAAGGGTTGTTACAAAAACCTCTCCCTTGGGGGAACACCATCCTCGGTGTTCAACAACACCTATAAGCACAAAACTGCTGTAAGAAAAATAGACTGCTGATGGAGATTTATAACTTAGCTCGTTGTAGTATTTACAATGATCAACCTGTTTGTTGGAAATAATACTGCGAGGGGGGTGAATCAGTATTATCAAGATAATTATTCCTTTTTCAAAACAACTGATATACGCTGCTTCTGTTTAATTAACCTGCGTATATACGCGATTATGCAGAAGGAAACCCGCGTATACAAAACAAGCTTTTACTTTATTTAATCTTTCTGATGATGATTGTTAATCTGTGATGCAGAATCAATAACAGTAACTAGAGACAGTAAAACAGAGCAGAAAGACAGTCACACAAAAAAACATAAGATATAAGGTGGAAACCCAATGTGGGTGAAAACCACCTGCTGCAATTCGTCTCTATCTTCTTTTCAATTAGAAACTTCTTTTACAATATACTGGTGCAGTCCTTTTACCAGTATGCAGGCTGCAACCTGTAGAGAGCTACAACCCTCTTCTCGTTTTCCAGGTTCTCCTGGAAGGGAGCTACAACCCCCTTAGCTCTTGCACTAGCCAAGATACTAGTACATAGGTGCTGGCCTACAGAAGGTTGCAACCTTCTCTTTCTTCCAGGGACCACGTTTCATCAATTTTCAGACTAGATCCATGAACATCAAACAATCATCAAGAATCAACCAATCTCCTTTTCACAAATTATATCTGAATCAAGTAGATATTCTTCTTACAGCTGTACCCAGAACACAGTACCAGAAACCACACAATAGAACCCATAACACAGTAGCAATAAGAAGAAACAACTAGATCACAACTTAAAGCATATACGCTATTTCAACAGTCTGTAACTTGCGTGCATACACATCTGCGTATGGAACAACCTGCATATACGCGCCTTCACTTCACCTAAACTGCGTGTATACGTGCCTTTGCTTTACTGAAGCTGCGTACAGATCTATAAAGGACAACACACTCTTCTAGATATTCAATCACTAATTAACCCAGATTTTCAGACTTATAGATCAAGCGCCACATCTAGCAAATCAAAATCATACAAAGATACTATCATTTAGGCTTAAAGATTATGACCCATGAATATACCTTATCCTTCCTTTTGCGCTAAGGTTCTTCCTTCCTTCAGATCTAGATCTGCATCACCACCCAATATACCAGCTCTAGCACTTTATCAGATCTTCAATAATAATTCAGATGATTTTTTGTCACAAGATCTCCTTCCTCTTTTATAGCCTTAGGCCTTCCCTGATACCATGGTCCAAAACCATAAAGTTTCAATACCATGAACCCAAAACAAGGGATCAACACATCTGCCGAGACACCTTGGTCCAGAACATAGGTTCAAATTCCAAGGACTAACTACCATGGACCAAAAATCTGATCCCCAACGTATACGCACTTTTGTAATGTATAACTCGCGTGTATACACGCATTTTTCTAGATGAACCTGCATATATGTCTTTTTCTTCTTTCTGAGTGCCTGAACTGAGATCTGTTACCAAAGAGAGTTGCCATCAAGGACAATACCTGTGCCATAGCTCCAAACATGTGCCATGATGCCAACAATCTCCCCCTTTGGACTTGATGGCAACACCAAGATCCTCAAGATCATTCTCCCCCTTTGTCATCAAGGGCAAAGGGTTGTGCTCCCCCTGAGTACATGCTGAAATCTTTGTCCTGCTGTGCTGACCATTCTCCCCCTGTCTGTAGGCAAGATTTGCAAAAATATGTTCTTTAAGAAGAACCAAGACCTTCCTATCACCAAAAGACTTAATACATACATCCATCACCCAACCAAGTGGGGATCATCCATATACATCAGAAATTTACAGATCAAGTACATTACATCTTCATCCCAGGCATAGTGGGGAACCAATATAGGCCATTACATGACCTTGACACCATATAAGAAAGAGATACATGACATAGAGACGAATATTTAAAATATGACTTATGAAATTCATCAACAACTAATAGCAGCAACAACTGTCAATCTTCATTCAGATCAGCAACCAAGATTTCCTTTTGTTCTCCCTCTATCTTTGTTCCACTTGAAATCAACAACAGCTATGAACCAGAACCAAAAGCTTCTAAGATAATGCTAACAATGCATTATTAGAAGATTATCTGCTCCCTCTGAACCTGTGCCGGATGGTCTCTGTCAGACCCACATTAGAGTATCTTCAACCAGAGCCTGCTCCTTCTGATATCCATCAGACCTCCATATACGCGACTTTCTTTGCACAAACCAGTGTATGTACGCGGATACTCCTTATCCAACACGCGTACACCAATTTTTCTTTGAAACTGGAAATATTTAACAGCAAGATGATACATCAACAACTCCTAGCTTCTATCTGAGATATTCAAAAGTTTCCCTGGGCAGAGGTTTGGTGAAAATGTCAGCAACTTGTTCCTTAGAAGGAACATACTCCAATTTGACCTTTTGTTCCAACACTTGTTCCCAAAGAAAGTGATACTTGATCGATATGTG
>APFE031738582.1:98812-115621 GCA_000404065.3 Pinus taeda
CATTGAGCTGCTTTGTGACCAAAGTTATGGCAAGAGAAACATTGGCCATTGAAGAAATTCCTGCGACTATCCTCCAACCGATTGTAGTTTCTACTGACATCCATTCTTGAAGAAAATTGGGAAGATCTTACCTGTGGCTGGTTGTAGCTTCTATTTTTCCTTAAGGTAGCATGCCCCCGATTTTCTTGATAGTCTTTGTTCATCCTTGAGGAAGACTGTCCCTAATTTATCTGATGATTTCTATTAGGCCTTTGCTCACTCCTTCTTGCTGCATCAAGATAACTTTTGGAGGTGGAAGCTTGAGATGCTTCACCATTATTCCCCAGACCTGTCTTGATTAGAGGGGAACGCTGCACACTGATAATATCATCCAAAGTTTTAGATCCTTTAACAAATTTAAGATTAAGGGCCTTTGTTTTCTCAATTTCTTTTCTAAGGCCAACAATTTCACATTCTAACTTCTCAAGAGATTTTTCTTTCTAATCAAGTTGAGATTGTAGAGAGTCAATGATCACATTACTTTCATCTAAAAATCTTTTGAGTCTAGTAATCCCATCATAAAAACCATCCACATCTATAGCATCCATGTAATCATCATCTTCAAAAGCCATTAAAAGCTTATAGTAGTTACCTCGTTCATCTTCATCGCTATTTGATAGTCCATCACTATCTTCATGAGTGTAGTAGCTTTTCTTATTTGTATTCTGTTTCTTGTTCCATCTAACATGTTCCTTCCCCTTGTCAATCTTATCTTTGTGAGGACATTTGGCAGCATAGTGACCTACTCCTCCACAAGAAAAGCATTTGAATGGTAACTTTCCTTGGAAACGTCCAGTGCCCAGTTGAAGATTTTTGACAAAATTTGATTCTTCTTCTTCTTCTGATATGTGTCCAAACTCATAGTAGTTTCCTTTGCCAGAAGCCTTGAAGGCAACTTCTCTCCTGTCTGATGGTCCACCTTTCCTCATTTCATAAGTAGTTAGAATTCCATGCAGCTGTGACATTTTAAGGTCTTGAAGCTTTTCTTTTTCTTCTATAGCAGAAACTTTAGATTCGAATCTAGGGGACAAAGATCTTAGAACTTTTTCAACTACAACAGCCTCTTTTACTTCTTCACCCAAATTTTTCATACAATTAACAATCTCATCTACACGAAGAAAATATTTAGCCACACTTTCATCATTATACATTTTGAGATTTTCATACTGAATTCTGAGAGTTTGGAGTTTTGCCCTTTTTACCTGTTCATCTCCTTCATAGTTCAGAACAATCTTGTCCCATATTTCCTTAGTAGATTTATACTGCATGACTTTGACAAATTCAGATTGTGATAGACATCCCAATAGAGTATTGTCCGCCTTTGCATTCATTTCATATTTCTTCTTTTCAGCCGGATCTGTGGGAGTTGATGCTGGAAAAGTATACCCTATATCTATGATATCCCATACTTCAGTGCCCAGAGATTGAAGATAGGCAGTAACTCTTACCTTCCAATATACGAAGTTTGTCCCATCAAAAACCGGTGGTGTGATTGCTGCTTCCATCTCGTAGTTGCTCATGATGAAAGATCTTCCTTCAAGCGATCAAGCTTCTTCAGAAGGACCTGCTCTGATACCAATTGTTGGAAATATTACTGAGAGGGGGGGTGAATCAGTATTATCAAGGTAATTATTCCTTTTTCAAAACAACTGATATACGCTGCTTTTGTTTAATTAACCTGCATATATACGCGATTATGTAGAAGGAAACCCGCGTATACAAAACAAGCTTTTACTTTATTTAATATTTCTGATGATGATTGTTAATCTGTGATGCGAAATCAAATAACAGTAACCAGAGACAGTAAAACAGAGCAGAAAGACAGTCACACACAAAAACACAAGATATAAGGTGGAAACCCAATGTGGGTGAAAACCACCTGCTGTAATTCGTCTCTATCTTCTTTTCAATTAGAAACTTCTTTTATAATATACTGGTGCAGTCCTTTTACTAGTATGCAGGCTACAACCTGCAGAGAGCTACAACCCTCTTCTTGTTTTCTAGGCTCTCCTGGAAGGGAGCTACAACCCCCTTAGCTCTTGCACTAGCCAAGATACTAGTACGTAGATGTTGGCCTACAGAAGGCTGCAACCTTCTCTTTATTCTAGGGACCACGTTTCATCAATTTTCAGACTGGATCCATGAACATCAAACAATCATCAAGAATCAACCAATCTCCTTTTCACAAATTAGATCTGAATCAAGTAGATATTCTTCTCACAGCTGTACCCAGAACACAGTACCAGAAACCACACAACAAAACCCAGAACACAGCAGCAATAAGCAGAAACGGCTAGATCACAACTTAAAGCATATACGCTATTTCAATAGTCTGTAACTTGCGTGCATACACATCTGCGTATGGAACAACCTGCGTATACGCGCCTTCACTTCACCTAAACTGCGTGTATACGCGCCTTTGCTTTACTGAACCTGCGTACAGATCTATAAAGGACAACACACTCTTCCAGATATTCAATCACTAATTAACCCAGATTTTCAGACTTATAGATCAAACAAGCGCCATATCTAGTAGATCAAAATCATACAAAGATACTATCATTTAGGCTTAAAGATTATGACCCATGAATAGACCTTATCCTTCCTTTTTGCACTAAGGTTCTTCCTTCCTTCAGATCCAGATCTGCATCACCACCCAATATACCAGCTCTAGCACTTTATCATATCTTCAATAATAATTCAGATGATTTTTTGTCACAAGATCTCCTTCCTCTTTTATAGCCTTAGGCCTTCCTCGATACCATGGTCCAAAACCATAACATTTCAATACCATGAACCCAAAAATAGGGATCAACACATCTGCCGAGACACCTTGGTCGAAAACATAGGTTCAAATTCCAAGGACTAACTATCATGGACCAAAAATCTGATCCCCAACATATACACGCTTTTGTAATGTATAACCCATGTGTATACGCGCATTTTTCTAGATGAACCTGCGTATATGTCTTTTTCTTCTTTCTAAGTGCCTAAACTGAGATCTGTTACCAAAGAGAGTTGCCATCAAGGACAATACCTATGCCATAGCTCCAAACCTGTGCCATAATGCCAACACTGTTGAGAAGAAAAGCAACATGAAAACATAACAAACATAACATCATAATGTCATGACACACATACTACTTATTGGAGCTTTATAACATAGCTCATGGTGGTATTTACATCCATATACATATGTACATATACCAAACATCACCAAAACATATACTAAGACATATACCAAGACATATACCAAAACACCATACCAAAAATGCTTTTCCTCAACAAACAAAAAAGGAAGGATACATAGCCTGCATCTAATCTGTCATCTCCCATGTAGCTTTATTGGGCCCAAAGTGCTTCCATTGCACCTTAACCTACTTAGTTGCTCAGTTTTGGAGCATGAGCACATTTTTTTGAAATATACACTAAGTTTTTAGCTGGAATTATCCATCAGTTCCACCTGCAATACAAACTAGTCAATCACATTATCAACATCTCTAACATACTTCTTAAGAAATGACACATGGAAAACATCATGGAATTTCACTTTCGGAGGTAGTGCAAGCCAATAGGCTACTGGTCCAATCCTCTTAATGATATTGAAGGGTCCACAAAATTGTGTTTCCATCTTAGCACATGATCCAATCCGTAAGGACTCTTCTTCAGTTTGATGCATAGGTACACCTGTTCCCAAACCTGGAACACCTTGAACAACCTTTTCCAATTTGCATATCTCTTCTACCTATCCCGTGTCGTCTTTAGATTTTTCTTGATCACCTGCATTTCCTATTCCATGTCTACACATCCTGTTAACCAGATCACTCCAACGTATGGGAGTATTGCAACTTTGCTCATATAATGCCTCAAACAAACTCATCCTTAAATATTCCTGATACCCATTATTATAAGCAAACACTACTAGTGGAAGGTACTCTTCCCACTTTCATTGTTGATGCGTCACATACATCCTCAACATGTCCTCCAATATCTTGTTGACCCTCTCTATCTTTCCATCTATTTGTGGATGATAAGATGTACTAAAGGCCAACTCTATGCCCAAACTTGCAAATAACTCCTTCCAAAAATTGGAAGTGAACTTCACACCCCTATTTGACACAATCTTCTTTGGAACACCATGCAATCTGATCACATCTCTGATGAATATATGTGCTACATCACTAGCTAAGAATGTAGACTTCATTAGAATGAAATGTGCAACCATTGTCAATCTGTGCATAATAGCCATGATGGAATCATGTTGTCTCACTATCCTAAAAAAACCTATGATAAAGTCCATGGAAATGATTTCCCATTTCCATTATGGATTCAAAATTGGTTGTAGCATTCCACCTGGATGCTTGCACTCTACATTCACACGTTTACAATCAAAACACCTAGCTGCAAACTTTTCTACATCCCTATTCAGGTTCAACCAATAATAAAATCTCTTCACTATTGTCAATGTCTTCTAATAACCTGGGTGAACTAAATATGGTTTCACATGAAACTCCCTCAAGGTAACCTTCTTGAGATCACTATTATCTGGCACATATATCATGTCTTAGAGTCTAACCAATCCATCTACTTTGAGGTAATAATCCACATCTTGTGCACCTGCACCTATACCATTACTTGTACCTGTACCTATACCATCACATGTACCTATACCTATACTACATGATAAATTGTACTTGTACCTATACTCTATTGTAACCTATGTATAATCTCTATATATATGACATCTTGCTGACTTGCATGCATCTTATCTTGTAGATCCATCCCATAGGAGCTCATAGATGCCAAGTGATTTACATGTATTTGCCTACTAAGAGCATCTACCACTTTGTTCTCCTTACCTTTGATATATCTGATCTCGAAATCAAACTCACTAATCATAGCCAACCATAGAGCCTACCTACCATTCATATTTGGTTGGTCAAGTAGATAACGAAAACCATTGTGACCACTCATCAACACAAATCTCCTGCCCAAAAGATAGTGTGTCCACATCTTCAATGCATGTATGATCACCACCAACTCAAGATCATGTGTCGGGTATTTTTCCTTGTGCTCATTTAGTTTTCATGACTCATAGCATACCACCTATCCGTCTTGCATAAGGAATCCACCAAGTCCTTTCTTGCAAGGATATATGCATATTACAAATTGTTTTTCTAGATCTCTAATCTTTAACACTGGTGCATGTGTCAACAAGTGCTTAAGTTTCTCAAAATTAGCCTCACACTCCTCTATCCATTAGAACTTCTTACCTTTCCTCTACAAGGATGTGATATGATAAGTAATATGTGAGCAGTTCTTGATGAACCTCCTATAATAGCCTACCATCCTAATGAAAGATCTCACCTCATCTACATTCCTGGGAGCTACCTACTCCATGATGGCTCTTATCTTTTCTGGATCTACTATAGTGCCCTCCTTGGAGACAACATGTCCCAAGTAATGTACCTCAGTTTGAAAGAAACTATACTTGCTGAGCTTAGCATACAACTGATGCTCTCTCAACAATCTCAATATTGCTGCTAAATTCTCGACATGCTCTTCCTCATTTTTAGAATATACCAATATGTCATCAATGAACAAAATAACAAAATTATCCAAATATGGACACAACATACTATTCATCAAGCACATAAATGTTGTTGGAGCATTAGTTAATCCAAATGGAACTACAACAAACTCATAATGCCCATACTTGGTTTTGACAACTGTCTTGTAAATGTCCTCTTCTTTGATGCGTACCTGGTGATATCTGAATCTCATATCATTCTTTGAGAACAATGTTGCTCCCTTCAGTTGATCAAACAAGTCATCAATCCTTGGTAACATATACCTTTTCTTGATGGTAATTTTGTTCAATTTCCTGTAGTCAATGCATAATCTGAGAGTACCATATTTCTTCTTCACAGACAATACCAGTGTGCCCCACTATGATACACTTTGCCTAATATATCCCTTATCTAACATTTCCTTCAACTGGAAATTCAAGTCTACCAACTTAGGTGTACTCATCCTATAAGGTGCTTTTGATGTTGGAGCTATCCTTGGCACTAACTCAATAGAAAATTCTACCTCCCTATGAGGTGGCAACTCTGAAATATCGCTAGGAAAGACATCCTTGAACTACTGTAGAATTGGGTGCCTAGTCAAAACATTTGCATCCTCAAATTCCTTATTCTTGTCACTAGAAATATGCACTACAAATAACAAACACCCTTTTATGTGATTGCGCGTTGCTTGCATAATTGAAACCATCCTAACTGATGTGGCTTTCTTCTTACCCTATAAGACTCTTGGTTCCCCATTTTCATCTTGGTTCTATGAATATATAACCAATGCATGCCCAACAACATACTATATGATCCCAAAGGTAATACAATCAAATGCGTCATGGTAGGCATACCATTCAAATAAAATGCATAAGCTCTTACCCAACGATGAACTCACTTCTTTGTACTTGTAGCCAACTGTACTAACAAATATTCTGCATCCATTTCCTTACTCAAACCAAACTTATCAACCAAGTTAGGACTAACATAGCTATAATTAGATCTAGGGTCAATCAAAATAGAAATAACTTGATCACAAAGCTTATCGTCCATCTAAATGATATATTCTTGATGGTCTACATGTTTATTATCCAATGCTACATAAATACGAGGAACACTCTGACCAACATCCCCAATAGTCAGTGCATTCTGTGCAATATATATGAGGCCTACCACCTTGATTCTATGTACAATCTCTCCTACAATGATCTTCTCCACAAGTCCAACACTCTATAGGCTTCCAACCTACCTCCTTGTTCTGTACTCCTGATTGAAATCCTTATCCTTATTTGATGAATTGAACTTCCTATATGGAGCTGCATTCTCTTAATTATTTGTACCCTGAGTTCTTGCTCGCTTTCTATCCCATTTTCCCCTGTTCTTTGCATTACCTTTCCAGTCTGGCTTAGTCTCATAGTTGTGCTTCGATTTCTCATAACACTTCCTTAGCTTTCGGATGGCCTCCTTTAATGATCTAGGCTCATTGAGCTCAATCCTATCTTTAAATGCAACCAGTAATCCACTAATGAACCTCTAATTCTTGGCCTTCTCCTCCATGAGATAAGGCACATACCTCAATAACTACAAGAATTTGCTAGTGTACTCATCATCTATCACCGGTCCCATCTTTAGCTCATAGAATTACTTTGCCCTGTCATCAAAGTATCTCTCTAATAGGTACTTCCTCTTGAATAAATGTTCAAAATCACTCTAAGTCAAATCCTCCTCATGGATACACCTGAAATTATTCACATCTTCCCAACAAATGTATGCTTTACCTTTGAGACAGAATGTAGCTACTCTGGCTTTCATGTTCTCTGAAAGTCATGTAACCTGAAAAACTTCCTCATACCAAGAAACCATGCCTCTGCATTATGTGGTTTCTTCATCTATCCATTAAAATTAGGTGGCTTTGCTTTCTTAAACTAATCTGGAAAGTATCCCCTATCACTCCTCACATCAGGATGATAACGATGACGATCATAGTGCCTATCTGAATTAGGACTAGAATAATACCTATGTCTATCCCCTCTCCTATCCAAAGTGTCCAACAATCTACCACCTCTAACCATGTCATATATGTCTGACCTATGACCACCATGCGACCTACTACCATATGCCCCATTAGTTCTATCCTCTTGCTCATAGATGATCCATCGTGGTCTCTGTCACTGCAATTCTGACAAACTCTAAATTATCACTACATTTACCTCTGCTTGTTTCTCCCGTGCCCGCATGATTATGTCATTATATGCCTTACAACTCCTTATTTATTCCTTTAATATTCTCAATGTATCTACCAAATTGGAAGAGTTCCCAACACCATACTACTCTTTTGATTCATAGGGAGATTCTTTGTAGTTTATCATCTTGCTATCCATTTGATATTTCTTCCTGCAAGGTATATCATGTTAGCTAAACCAAATCACAATAAACCAACGTACCTTAGTATAGCTCAAGGAGGATACCTTGTGTGCAAGATCAACAAATCAACATGATACATGTATAACATAATTGTGACAACATATATAAACATAACACATAAGCATATGACCATGCAACCATCATTCTAGCTAGAGTCCAATCATCAATGCATGACCTTAACAACAACACATACTACGATCTCATGCATGAAAACAATCATTACATCACTATACACTTTACCACATGAAAACATGAATATGCATAAATGCGTAACTAACCACACACATGCATAAACACATCTGATCAAGCATAAATGAACAATACTTGTAATCAAACCTACAAGAATGATACATGCAACCAAGCATACAGGAATATAACCAAACATACAATAAGGATACATGTAAGTGACATATAAAAACATGTAACTAGTCATACACTCATGACGATGCCTTCTACAATAATAAGATCAATTTCCACATGAAGACATCACTACAACTGTGATCAACATCATGTGAATGCAACAAGAATATGGAATGCAAGCGTAAGAGACACATATGCAACTGACATGCATGCATGACCAACACACGACCCATTCAGTCCAAGGGTTGAACCATGCTCTGATACCACTCTGTAGCCACCCTCCTTCCATATCTACCTAAGAAACTGACCAGTCGGGGTAAACATGCGATGAGAGGCCATTGTGATATGATTTGATCTCCTAATTCACATTAAGGAAGTGGAACCAACGGAAACACACCATACAAATATTCAACATCAGCATTAGGACTCTTAGGAACCAATCTAACATTTCTTCCAACCATCCCTTGGGTCCCACTAAGCTTTTGGACCACTTGACCTCTGGATGCTCTCATGCTATGGGCATGCCAACGTCCAGTGACATGTGGATGCTCTCATAGGCCTAGAATCCAGTGTCCAGGGACTCTTTTGCATAATGTTGTGCCAGTGTCCCTAGGATTTGAGCCCCCTTTTTCAAGCCCAGAGCGTAGGTCATTGCCCAAAATTGAATCACATCTTAAAAAAAAAAAATAACAAGGAAATAATAGTATAAATTAAATCGATTGAATGAGATGTTTACTAGACCCCTACTAGCCATGACAGGCATTTCGTCAAACGTATCATGAATATGTAATCTACAGGTGTAAATAAAAAATCTGA
The DNA here is from genome assembly GCA_000404065.3 of Pinus taeda. Taxonomy (NCBI): domain Eukaryota; kingdom Viridiplantae; phylum Streptophyta; class Pinopsida; order Pinales; family Pinaceae; genus Pinus; species Pinus taeda. Next base: position 108,022 of record APFE031738582.1, read on the forward strand.
GCATAGGGGTCTAATACTTAACTAAGAATTGCTAGGAAGCATTGATGCCTCAACACATCAATTTCCATTTCATCCATTAGGTCATAGATACATTGTTCATTCATTTACCAGTAAAAACATGATGAGAGCCATACACAGTTACTGTCATAAAACATATATATGACCAGCATAATAGCAACATAAATACCAATGAAATCAAAACCATATGATCCACATATAAACCAATATAATACTCATAGAAATAGAAGGAGAAATAACCTCGTATTAATGATGAAAAATCCAAACCTGGGGTGGGACTTCCACGTTCCAACTGACTATAGAATGTTTGAGCCAATTCTCTCTTCAGCCATTCACCCCCTGTGCCATATTCCAAGCATGAATGTGGGATCTCATAGAACAAATCAATCAATAATCATCCAGGGCTTCCAGAGGCCATCAACCTCAACCCATCAAATAGTGATTCCACCTCACGGTTGAACATCACACAACCATAATCATATTGGTCTCCATTCAGGCCTTCTAGGGCTTCTAGAGCATTTTTTCCAACCAAGGCTTCTGGGAATAGTAACTCAACCCACAGCTATCGCTCAGCTTCCAGAGCATTTGTCTAACTAGGGCTTCTAGGACTAATAACTCAACCCACCAAAGGATATCAGAGAGTTTTTCCAACTAAGGCTTCTAGGACTAGTAACTCAACCCAAGCTATTATAGGGCTTCAAGAGTGTTTGTCCAACTAGGGCTTCTAGGAACTAATAACTCAACCCAAGCTAAGGAAACATGAGAACCAACCAAAAAAAGTAAGGAGATAAACCCACAGTATCCATGGCTATCCAGGAAATAGCAAGGCTAGGAAATCCACTGTCAATCTAGGAAATCTTCCATGCTAGTGACAGCTCATGACCAAAAATCCACATGCATATGCCATGCATGCCAAATCTAGTGAGGAGAACATACATGCAACTCAGTACCTGCAAATAAAATTGTTCTAGCTACTGATACCAATTCCCGCTTGCACTTTCCTGCTCTTCCTTTTCCTTCTTTCTCCAAGAATCATAGTATTCCACACCCTCCAAGAGTGCTCCAAGAAAACTCTAAGTCTCCAAGAGTATGAGAGAGAGAGAGAGAGAGAGAGAATAATGAGAGAGTTTCGAAACTGAACGAACAAAAGTCTATGTATTGATGCTCAAAGACTTTTTATGAATGAGGCCTCTATTTTCTTTATTTTCCATTATTTTCCTTCATTTTTCTCCTCACATGAAACATGTGACCTTTCACCTCCCTTTTCTCCTAATTTGCATTATTTTCATAAGTAAATGTGCAAAAAATGCCATTTTTCCTTTCCAAATCCTTAGCGATTACCTTTGCCAATTTCCTTAGCCATTAATAACCCAATGAATGCCCACACTAGGATTTCTTACCCAACATTCAGCTTGGAATACGTGTCCCATCAACTGTGGTTATTATTTTGCCTTTATTAACTGTTATTACATGGAATTTTCACCAAGTTTGTTATAGATTTTGGGTATGAATTGGTTGTACCTTCACAGGACCAAAGAGGATTGCTTCGACCAGACCTTTGAGTGTATGGATGATAGTGGGGAAAAGGGAATTTTACTGCGAAATAAGAATCCCACATCAATGAGGATGGTTACTGTTATACAGGCTAAGCGTAGTTGCATAAAAGGTTGTGTGATGTTTGCAGTGCATATATCTAGTGACAAGGTTAAAAATGTTGAGGATGCATATATCTTCAAGAGGTACCCTTTAGTGCAGCAGTATCAATATTCATTTCCAATTGAGATTCTAGAGTTACCTCCTCATAGGGAAGTAGATTTCTCTACTGAGTTGGTTTTAGGGGCAACACCAACATCAAAGGCATGCTACAAGATGAATACTCCAGAGCTAGTAAAGTTGAAGTTGCAGTTAAAGGAGATGCTTGAGAAGGGATACATTAGGCCAATGGTTTCACCTTGGGGTGCACCAGTGTTGTTTTTAAAGAAAAAAGATGGTACTATCAGATTGTGCATTGATCACAGGCAGCTGAACAAGGTAACAATCAAGAACAAGTATCCATTGCGAAGGATTGATGATTTGTTTGATCAATTGAAGGGAGAAGCATTGTTCTCTAAGATTGACTTTAGATCATGATACCATCGACTATGGATCAAGGAAGAGGATATATACAAGACTGCATTCAGGACCAGGTATGGGCATTATGAGTTTGTTGTAGTTCCATTCAGTTTGACTAATTCTTCAGCTACATTTGTGTGTTTGATGGATAGTGTGTTGCGTCTTTATTTGGAAAATTTTGTTATTGTATTCATTGATGAAATATTGATATACTCCAAGAATGAAGAAGAGCATGCCAAGAATTTAACAACAGTGTTGAGATTATGAAGAGAGCATCAGTTGTATGCTAAGCTTAGCAAGGGCAACTTCTTTCAAACAAAGGTGCATTATTTGGGAAATGTTGTTTCCAAGGAAGGTGTAATAGTAGATCCAAAAAAGATAAGGGCAATCATGGAGTGGGAAAATCCTAAGAATGTGGAAAAGGTGATATCATTCATGGGATTGGCAGGTTAGTATATGATGTTCATCAAGAACTTCTCACACATTGCATATCCTATCACATCATTATAGAGGAAAGGTAAGAAGTTTGAATGGACAGAAGAATGTGCAAATAGTTTTGAGAAGCTCAAGTGGTTGTTGACACATGCACCAGTGTTAAATATTACAGATCCAGACAAGGAATTTGTAGTATGTACAAATGCTTGCAAGAGAGGACTTGGTGGAGTTCTTATGCAGGAAGGACATGTAGTGTGCTATGAGTCACGAAAACTAAATGAACATGAGTAGAACTACATGACGCATGATCTTGAGCTAGCATTGATCATACATGCATTGAAGATGTGGAAGAACTATCTTCTTGGTAGGAGGTTTGTATTAATGAGTGATCACAATGGGTTGAGATACTTATTCGACCAACTAAATATAAATTCTAGGAAAGCTAGTTGGTTGTCCACCCTTAGTGAGTTCAACTTCGAGATTAGATACATCAATGGAAAGGAGAGTTGGGTTGCATATTCCCTTAGCATGAAGGTACAAGTGAATCATATAGTTGTAACACCCCCTCCTCCTTGGTCCACCTAAGAAAACTTCTAGTCAGGGTAAACATGTGACGAGAGAGGCTACTATAAGGGATTTAAATTCCTTGATGACCTTAAGGAAATGGAACTAATGGAATATATCAAACAGACTCATCCACATCAATAACAACACCCTCAGGAGACATGTCAGGCACTCAAATATCATGTCCCTAAGTCCCATTGATGATTTAAGCCTTTTAACCCCTGGTCACTCTCATGCTATAGGCATGATAATATCCAGAAATCCAAAGTATCTCTCATAGGCCTTTTTGCTAGCGATTGCGAAAGTTTCTTAGCAAACCTGTGCCAACGACCTTGCGACTTGAGCCACTAGCCGAGGCCTCTACCCAGAACTTGCTACAACCTTTAGAATCCATCAAAGTCATGATAACAATGCTGATAAATAAAAATCAACCTCGGGACTAGGCCTGAGCATCCCTACCGGGACTGACATTCTGTTAAACACTTGGCATCAATGCAACCTACAAGTCTAGGATAGACAGAGCATAAATGAATGAAAGAAGTGATGAATCATAACTAGAAGGATTGCCTCCTTCTCCATTGAGCTATTATATCATCAGTAGGTCTTGCATCCATCCATTTAACAATTACAATTAAATACATGAAATAACCATGACATGAACCAGTCATTTAACCATGCTTATAACCAAGATAAAACCATATAAATATTAGAGATATGATTTCCATTAAACCCACATATAAACAAGTGAAAAAGTAAGAGGACTTGGATTTTATTAATCATAGTAAAATCCAGCCAGGTTCGGGACTTGCACGTACCACCTGACCATAGACATGGCTAAACCAAATCTCTCTTCCATCCAATAACCCCATGCCATATTTCAAGCATGAATGTGGGATCTCATAGAACAACCAATTCAAGAACAACCAAGGGAATCCATAGGTTAAACCACCTTCACCCTCACAAAACCATGATCACACCAAAACTGGTGCTCCGATCACAACTGAATCGAACTTGGAATGCCATCCAAGATCCATTACTATCCTTGGGGAATTTTTTGTATCCTTGTCTCTCAGGATTTACCACAATCCAATCCCGGATCACTAGGCCCTAAACTGAGACCAGTCTCTCAGGCTTTATCGCAATCCAAACCTGGACCAGTAGGCCCTAAACCGAGACTTATCCCTCAAGCTTTACCGTGTATCCTGCCAAAACTGGTCAAGGTATTCCAAGGCCTTTGGGAATGAACCTTGAGACTACCTCTACCTCAGATTTCGAAATCCATCTGGAAAACCAAAGCTGAAAACAGAGATAAACATCCCAACACACCATGACATCCAGAAAAAGGAAAGGCTAGGTTGAAAATCATTTTCATAACCCGGAAAATCCATGCCACTGACAAAAAGAGAACCATACACCAACATGCAAAGCCATGCATGTACAAACCAGCTAGGAAATCACGCATGCAAAAGGTTACCTACTATTCATGCTGAAGTTGCTTGATCCTACTCTTCTTCCTTCATCCTTACTTTTCGTTCCTTGCTTTTCTTTCCTTGATCAAAATCTAGAGTGGTCCAAGAAACTCTAAGTGATGAAGAGTGAGAGAGAGAGAGAGAGAGAGAATAATGAGAGAGCTCTGAACTTGAACTGGTAAAAGGTTACCAACTGATCCTTAGAAGCCTTTTTATTAATGAGGCCTCTATTTTCTTCATTTTCCATTATTTTCCTTCAATTTCCTCCTCACATGCAACCTGTGACCATTCAACCTAATTTTCTCCTATTTCCTTTATTTTCATAAAAAAATGTGCCAAAAATGTCTTTTTGCCTTTTAATGCCTTTGCCTTAGCCTTTGCCAATTTTCCTTAGCTAAGAACACATATCCAATGATGTGCACTAGCATATCTTTGCCCAACATTCATCTTGGAATAAGTGTCCACCGTGGTCTTATTTTGCCTTTATTAACTTTTATTACATGAAAATTTCACCAAGGCTATTACATAACCCTCCCCCTTGGGGACATTGTTCTCGGTGTTTAACAACACCAAGACCTTAGCAAAACCATTGAAGAGCAAACATACTACCCATGTAAATTTATAAATTATCTTGATGCAATATTTACAATGAAAGACTTGCTCAAAAGAAAAACATCATGACAACTTGACAAGATAAAAACCATAATAACATGACACCCATATTTCTTATTGGAGCTTTATAACTTAGCTCATGGTAGTATTTACATCCATATACATATACATACATATACAAAACATCAACAAAACATATGCCAAACATATACCAACATCAAACCAAAATTGCTTTGCCTCAATCAACAAAGAATGAAGGATACAGGGCCCACATGTGTTCTATCATCTCCCATGTAGCTTCTTTAGGCCCAAAGTGCTTCCATTGCACTTTAATTTGCTCTATGGATTTGTTCCTAAGCATGAGAAGTTTCTGCTGCAATATGTACTGAGGCTCTGGTTGGAACTCTCCTTTTTGCTCTACCTATAATACAGACCAATCAATAGCATTATCATCATCCTTTATATACTTCTTAAGCAACTAAGTATGGAAAATATCATGGAATTTCACTGTTGGAGGCAATGCAAGTTGATATGCCACTGGTCCAATCCTCTCAAGGATCTCAAAAGACCCGCAATACCATGGTGCCAACTTGGCACATGAATCAATCCACAAAGATATTTTCTTGGGCTTGATGTGCAAATACACATGCTCCCCAACTTGAAACTCCTTGAACACCATGTTCTTATCCACATAAATCTTCTGTCTATCATGTGCTTCCTTTAGATTCTTTTTTATAACTTGCATTTCCTACATCATATCTACCAACATATCCAATCCAATAAGTACCTTATTCACTGGATTACTCCAACTGATGGGAGTGTTACAACTCCATCATATAATGCCTTGAAAGGACTCATCCTCAATGACTTTTGATAACCATTGTTGTATGAAAACTCAACCCATGGAAGATACTCCCATTTCTTCTGCTGGTGCATCACATACGTCCTCAAATATCCTCCAAGATCTTGTTGACCCTCTTTGTTTGTCCACTTGTCTGTGGATGATAAGTTGTACTAAAGGAAAACTCTTTACCCAAGCCTACAAATAGCTCCTTCCAAAACTTGGAAGTGAAATTTTCATCCTTATCTGACACAATTTTCATTGGAACACCATGCAGTCTCACTATCTCTCTAATGAACACCTGTGCTACCTAACTAGCTGAATATGTAGTATTTACTCAAATGAATTAAGCTACCTGTTGGGTCCCTACAATACTAGTGATTACCCCATTACTATTGTAGTTATACCCCTTATTAATATTGTTGTGCCCCTATTGTCCCCATATTGTTATTACTGTGCCCCATAGAATCCCTCTATTGTTATTTTTGTGGCTTTATATTATTATTGTTAGGTCGGCTGGGTTATATTGTGACTCCTTAGACTCCTATATATAGAAAGGAGGTTTTGTCATTTGAATCATCCAAGAATTGTTCATTTATGTAATGTAAAGGAGGTTTCCCCCTCGAAGAGGCTGAATTATAAGGCGTTGATATATCTTTTCTATCTTTTCTTAAGATGGTTTCATAACATTTGGTATCAGAGCTTTGGATTCTAGGGTTTCGCTACTCCAAACAGGTCATCGTGGAATTTTCACTATAACTTTTTTTTTGTGATGTTTCAGAAGTCGTAAAAAAACCCATTTGATAAGAAATCGCTTTGAATCTTGGGTCCAAATTTTAGAGATGTTCGCGCTATATTTGCGGAGATATGATCTGAGGAAGTTGGTCTTTTGCAGACTCCTGAATTACATTCCGAATAGGTGACCTGGGGAAAATCGTCATAACTTTCTCTCTGAGGATCGGATTGAAATTTCGTAAGAAGGTATAGAAATAGGACGGACTGTAGTATTTTTTATGTAGTTTTCAGATCTAAAGGTCGAAACAGTGACTCGTGGCACGTCGTACAAGTTTGCTCTACTGAACTAGTCTATAATCAAGTCACTGTGGGAGATTTCGTATAACTCTTCCTTGGAGAATCCAATTTGGGTCCGACTTGTGGCATTGGAAAGAGGACACAGAGGGATACTATAGGTCACAAATTCAGGACTAGATGATTGGAAATTATAGAGATACATCAGAGGCAATATGGAGCTCCTACAAAGTGAAAAAAGGTGTGTAGATTTTCTTAAATTTTTGCTTAAGCTTGGTTTGAAAATTTATTTTGAAGGAATTCAAAGGGCATAGTAGAGAATTATTATCTGTAACTGATGCCTCGAGGAAAGAAAATGCAAACACCTAGTAAGGAACCTGAAAACTCTAGCATGACTCATGAAGAAGAGGAAGAAATGCAACATGATATATCAAAATTACAAGACCAAGTGCAACAACTGTCCCTTACACAAAAGGGAACAGAATCTAAGATGGATGGTTTAAAGAAAGATGTAGAAGCT
>APFE031738582.1:118389-152244 GCA_000404065.3 Pinus taeda
AAGCAAGTGATGCATCAAAACGCGGGTGTAGTTCTCCTGGTACAAATATTGCAGTCACCACAGTAAGCTCTTCTCTGTGCAACTATCAAGCTGGATCGAGAGTTTTGCAGGGACATCAAGTCGCAAGTAGTCAAGAACATGCTAAGCAGGAATTAAATGGTTTAGCTAATTTACTGCATGGCAAGATGCTAGCATTACATCAAAGAGGTTCTAATCTGTCTACAAATACCCCAGTGTTGGTGCATTCATCAGTTTCATCAGCAAGGCCATCTATAAAACGAGATGATGCCACAATGCAGGCATGGATACAATCACAAAATGCACGCCTGGCAGATGCAGATGCTACTTCTAGAGTCAGGTTACACGCTGCACCAAATCCTCATATGGAGCAGCTAAGAAATCGATCAATTTCAACGTATCTCATCAGGTGGAAGTACTTAGCAGCAGAAGATTCCACATGGGACGACAAGAATTTTATACAGAAGCATCAAGAACTACTCAAGCGTTGAGGACAACACTTTTTGAAGGAGAGGGGCATGTTAGGCCCTATACTACTAGTGTAACCCCTTATTGTTATTAGTACAACCCCCTTATTATATTGATGTACCCATGTAGTGCCCATATTGTTACTATTGTGGCCCATAGAAGCCCACTATTGTTATTATTGTGCCCTTACATTATTATTGTTATGTCGGCTCTGATTATGTTATGAGCCCTTAGACTCCTATATATAGAAAGGAGGTCTTTTCATTTGTATCATCCAAGAATTGTTCATTTATGTAATGTAAAGGAGGTTTCCGCCTTCAAGAGGTTGAATTCTAAGGCGTTGATCTATCTTTTCTATCTTTTCTTGAGCTGGTTTCATAACAGAGAGAGAGAGAGAGTTCTGACTGTTGGTGGAGGGGAGAGAGAGAGAGTTCTGAGCGCTGGTGGAGGAGAGAGAACAAAGCTTCCATTGTAAAGTCTTTGACAGAGATTTTAATGAAATTACACAGCTCTGGCTTCTGAGATTCCTGTGGTTTGAGATTTAACATTTGTATCCTCCTTTGTTTCATGTATAGCCTGTTATGTGTTCATTTCATTTCATGATCATTTCCAATTGAACAAATGAAGTGATAAGGTAGAATTCATATTTTTTATGCCCTGCCTTTAAGTTTGTTCATATTTAATGTTTTCTTCCGTTTGAAAAGGATTCATCCTCTATGCCCTTGTCAGCTCCTCAGCAGTCTTGCCATTCCATTTAATCTCAATTTGATGTTAAACATTCTTGCCTACCTTGCCTCAAGAGACAATATGTGTTTTTTATTACATTTCTCTGTTCAAGCTATTTCTTTGCCCCATGCAGCCCAGAAAAACCCCATCATTTTATTAAAAACCCCTTTTCTATCAGTTTACTAGCCTAAAATTAGTTTCTTTTAAAGTCATCTCAGCCCCTTTTAGAAAACTTTTTTCTGAGATAGACTGGAGAGAGCCCTCTCCTGTCCTCGTAGGGCTAGCTACGAGGCTGAGCTTGGTATGATGTTGCCTCGAGTTTTGCCTTCCTTAGCCTGAGGCAGATTCGAGCGCTAACAGTTGGATTCACATTAGAACACGAATTTCGAAGTTGTTTCTTAGGAAGTTCAAATTTGTGGCTTCAATGTTGCAGGATCTCTTCAAAGCTAGGAGAATTACCTTCAACGACCTGAGATTAGGGTATGCCTTGGAAGGCAACTCACATTTTATTGCATGGAAGGATTTCATGAGGGCAGTGCTTGGTCAGAATAGATTTCTAGAATACATCAATAAAGATGTTGCAAAACCACAAAATTTGATGCCTAGAACCTATCCCAGTGGAAGAAAGATGTAGCAAAGGCGTGGAGAATATTATTGGAGAAAGTATCAGACCATATTGTCTCAAATATACATGGAAAATAAAATTCTTTCGTAGTGTGGAAGTAATTGATAAAGCTATTCAAGAATACAGTCATCATAGAAAATAGGCCCTCAAAGGAAAACGTCAAAATATCAAGATGCAGAAGAATGACATTATTCTGCAATACCTCACCAGATCTACACAACTTTGGGGCAAGCTTGGAGGGGTTTGAGTGAATGTTGTAACACATGACCTGGTGAACCTAGCTCTTCTAGGAATTCCCAAAAGCTAGCATAGCTACTGATCTAGGAATATCTTTTCAGATCAATTGCACAGGTTCAGTTTCGTCGTCAGAATTCGATGTTCAGTATCTTGAACTTCGACAGTGATGTTTATGCTTCAGGTTGTCTGGTGATGTCAATGGTTTTCATGGTGTTCGAAGCATAGGGTTTTGTACCTGGTTGTCGACATGTGATTATAATCAGTTCTACTGGGGTTTGGTTGTTGACTCATGTTTGGCATCAATGTTCAATCTTCATTTCGGTGTTTTGGTTCATGGGTATCGTCATGTGGGGTTTCTGTTGCATTGTGATAAATGTCGCAAATGGTTTTTTTTTTTAAAGAAAGTGATGAAGTCCAATCCTAAAACATTTCTAAAAACCTATGCTTCAAACATAATGACAAACCCTAATACCTAAAACCATAACCTATACCTAAAAACCTAAACCATACATTAAAATACCTTAAACCTAGTCCACTAAACCCTCTCGGACCATTGTATAAAACATTACTATGTAATAAAACCATAAAACAATTCAAAAACCCATATAATAGTCCCTAACCACAAGGTTTATACCACATCAGAACCGTGTCATGTGAGTAGATGGGAATAAGCCATCGGGGTTTTCAAACATCAAACCTAAACCACGTAATGACCTAACTGCAATAGACTCATGTGAGTAGATAGGGTAGACCGCATGGGTATGTGGACATGTGGGTAGATAACCATAACAGTTAGGTGGAGGTAACATTACTGTGGCAGTGACCATGTGAATGCACTGCAACTGTTAGCAGAACCACCGGAGAGGTGACCGTGAGGTGTTCGCATGTGGTTAGACCACAACCTATTCACATGGGCGGTCAACCAATCTCTGCACAGTCAGCTGGCCGCCAACGGGTTATGTTTAGCTTAAAGTTATTTTTGTGTTTTCCATCAAGTTTTGAGTATTTTAATTAAAAACACCTTGTAACCAATACCTGAGGTGGCATTTCATGACAAGACTGAGGGAAACAAACCCTAATTTCATCTTATGCAATCCTAAACTCATGCTATCGTGTTAGAATGCATCTGAAGGGCTATAAAACTAGTTTTTCTCATTGAAGATGGGCGAGAGTGGTTTTGAGTTTTATGTACAGATTCCGGAGGATATAAGTTGTTTTGTTTTCGGTGTAACCGGAGCATCCAGAGTCAAAATTAGGAACCACGATAGGCATTGGAAAGCTTGTTTAGAGAGATTTATTATGACAATGAACAGAAGTGCTTGCACGCACATTAATTTTGGTAATTTTTTTGTGTAATCTACCTCCTTGGATTCAATCCTAATAAAGTTATCGCCCATCCTAAAAGAGGACTCGAAGAATAGGTTATGTTTGTAGAATTTGTCAGTTAATCTTAACGAGGTCCAAGTCGCAATGTGGAGAAGGAATCCTCGAGGAGATTGATCCAAAGATTGGAAAGCGAAGAGTCACTCATAAGTAAACCATCACAGGATCTGATGCAGGTGAAACATCAGAAACTAAGATGAGCGATGAATAGTTCCAACAAGCATTCTTGACTATGCAGTAGATGGCAGGAGAAATTTACGAAGATAAGAAGGCGAGAGATGCAACTTCTTCTTTAAAGACATCGAATAAGGTTAAAGGTAAAGGCAATAATGATAAACCTCCTTCACCTCCGTCATATCCATGATCATCTTTTTCTTCTTCTTCTTCTAGTGCATAATTTGATACATAAAAGAAACCTAAGAAAACATCTCTCTTGAAACTTGATGTAATATTTGAGTTACCTATTTATGATGGCGAAATGAATAATGAAAAGCTAGATAAATGGATTAATTAGTTAGAAGTGGATTGTTGTACTCAAAACATTTTTGATGATAAAATGAAAATTCAGTTAGCTACACTTAGAATGGGGGGAGCAGCTTTAATCTGGTGGGAGAATAAAACTCAGATAGATGTAAAGAGGAAAGGTAAAGTCATCTCTTCATGGTCTAAGTTTTTAAAATCTCTTAGGAAACATTCTATCTTTTAGGATACATGCAACAAGATTTTATTGATTCGCAATATTTGAGGCAAGGTAAAGGGCAGAGTGTTCAGGAGTTCAAAAAGAAAGCATTGGCACTTGGTATTTCATTGGATACACATGAAACTTTATTAAAATGCATCGAAAATTTACATTCATATTTGCAACATATATTATTAATGTTTAATCCTAATGATTTTGATGAAGTGTGTGTTCAAGCCATACATATTGAATCAGGTGGTAGACCATTCAAATTTTCACTGCAATCATACAAAGAGTTGGAAATCAAGAATTCCAATGACAGTAAGGGGAAGAACAATTCAAAGAGAAAGAAATCAACCATAGCTTAGAAGGAAAGAGCTACTTGGCCTAATAGCCATAGAATCAGTCATGATGAATCTAAGTGTTGGAAACTTTAGCTACAACTTAAGCCTAAAAGGTTCCTTAAAGAGAAGGATGAAAAGAAGGCAATTGCAGCAGTTCAAAAAGATCTAGGTTCTGATTCAGGTGATGAAAGGAGGATAACTACCATAGTTTTGACAAGTAAAACTTCTGACACTGGTTCAAGTTCAAATGCTATTGCATCTTCATCAAACACAAATCCTTCAAATGAGGACAAAAGAGTTGAATTATTTAACATAGGCATAACTTCTAAGCACATAAAGATAGATACAATGTTTGACAGTGGATCATAGGCAAATTTAATATCTGAATATTTAGTTAAGAACTTAGGTTTGGAGACACAGAATCATCCAAGACCTTACCCATTAGGATGGCTAAATAAATCAAGTCAAAAACAATTTTGATTAAGGTTTGTCATTATAGCTAATTACATTGATGAAGTGGAATTAGATGTGGTTCCAATAGACATATGTGGAGTTGTCTTAGGAGGTCCTTATCTTTATGATCATGATGTAGCATTTTATAGAAGAGAGCACAAATATCACCTTAAGAAAGATGGGGTTGAATTTATTGTTAGGGCACATCAAAGTAAAAATCACTTGAATCTAGTTGTTTCTAATCAGATGAAGTGATTAATAAGTTCAAATAAGAGATTTGTAATCATGTGTGTAAATGAACAACATAAGAATCAACATGATGTTTTTTCAAGTTACGAGACCCAGTTTTAAAATAGTTTGATCAAAGAGGTAGAAACTTTTTCAGTTCTATTTAAACAACACAAACATCTTACTCATAAGCAGAGAATACAACATGAATTACAGTTGATGCCTAAAGCTTCTCTTCCTAATGTTAGAATGAATCAATTTAGTCCAATTTTGGAAGTTATCACTTATAGGGATGTAGGTTAGTATTGGGGAAAGTCAATGTTAAATTTCTCTTGTATTGTGTCACCATTTCATGTTTCAAATAATTTGGAAGCCTCTTTTCAAGTGGATAGGAAGCCCATTTGTTTTCATATCAAAGCCTTTTCTAAAGCAGTATCAAAGTATCCAAAACATATAAGGTAAACTTATGCATCAGGGGAAACTACTAATAAATGGAAAAATCATTTAATGAATGAAGAAACAATGATTCAAATAAATCATCCAACATTTCAATAATTTCAAAGTCAAACTACGTTGCAGCAGTTTTCATAATACAGTTTGATGGGTTTATTGCAACAAGTTCACTTAGTAATTAGGAAGCAGGAAAGTGTATCAAATCAAGTAGCTGCTATGATGCCAAAAATGTCTTTGATCATTTATGGCATTCTGCAATATAGATTGTTAGTACATGTCAATAGTGTTGAAAAATATCCTGTAGAGATAGTTTTCAAAGATGTGTATGAATCACTAATTCATGATACTTCGTAGAAAGAAGTCAATTTCCATGTTCATAACAGGTTTTTTGACCATCTTCGCAAGTTGTGCATACTGTAGATGCATGGAACAATTCACAGATTAAAAGTGTGCCATTATCAACATCATCAACGTCATCACTTTCATGTGGTTGATTGAATGTATTGGTACATCTTCCAGACAAGGTCGAGAGTGAGGGAGCTCTACCCTCATTTAATATCTATCTAGTCAAACTTTTGTGGTCCAAAAGAAATCAAGTGGAGAGGATTGATAAGGGGGATCTTGTTAGATCATTTGCATAAGTTTAGTTTCATCATCAACATTCAGTGTCCAGTATCTTTAGCTTTGACAGTGATGTTTATGGTTCAGGTTGTCTGATGATGTCAATGGTTTTCATGGTGTTCGAAGGATAGGGTTTTGTAACTGGTTATCAACATGTGATTGTTGTCAGTTCCGCTGGAGTTTGGCTGTCGACTCATGTCGTCATCAGTGTTCAATCTTTATTTGTATCCAGTGTCGATTCAGTGTTTTGGTTCATGGGTATTGTCATGTGGGGTTTCTATCACATTGTGGAAAATGTTGCAAATCGGTTTTTTTAAAAAGAAAATGATGAAGTACAATGATAAAACATTGCTAAAAACCTATGCTTCAAACACAGTGACAAACCCTAACACCTAAAACCCTAACCAATACCTAAAAACCTAAACCGTGCATTAAAATACCTTAAACCTAGTTTACTAAACCCTATCAGATCATTGTATAAAACATTACTATGTAATAAAACCATAAAACAATTCAAAAACCCATATAACAGTCCCTAACCACGGGGTTTAGATTGCGTCAGAAACGTGTCATGTGAGCATATGGGAATAAGCCAACGGGGTTTTCATACATCAGGCCTAAACCACGCAGTGACCTAACTGCAACAGACTCATGTGAGCAGACAGGGTAGACAGCGGGGGCATGTGGACATGTGTGCAGATAACCATAACAGTCAGGTGGAGGTAACATTAACATGGCGGTGACCATGTGAATGCACTACAACTGTTAGCAGAACCACCAGAGAGGTGACCGTGAGGTGTCGACCTGTGGTTAGACCGCAGATTATTCACATGGGTGGTCAAACATTCTCTACACAGTTAGCTAACAACTAGCAGATTATTTTTAGCCTAAAGTTATTTTTGGGTTTTTCCATTAAGTTTTGAGTATTTTAATTAAAACCACCTTGTAACCAATACCTAAGGTGTTTTTTCATGACAAGACCAAGGGAAACAAACCCTAATTTCAACTTATGCATTCCTAAAATTAGCCTAAGGAGTTAGAATGCATCTGGAGGGCTATAAAACTAGTTTTGCTCATTGAAGATGGGGGAGAGAAGTTTTGAGTTTTATGTGCAGATTCTGGAGGATATAGGTTGTTTTTTTTTCAATGTAACAGGAGCATCCGAAGTTAGAATTGGGATCTCTGATAGGCATTGGGAAGTTATTTCAGAGAGCTATCTTATGACAGTGACCAGAAGTACCTGCATGCACATTCAGTTTGGTCAATTTTCTTTATAATCGACCTCCTCGGATTCAATCCTAATCAAGTGGTCGCCCATCGTGAAAGCGGACCAGAAGACGTAGTCCATCAGGGATGAACTCCATAATCAATCTTGTTGTCTGGTATCACTGTGTTTTTGCTGCTTTTCACTTATGTTTTACAACTTTCTTATGTTTTTCATTTGTCGTAAAGTCTTTCTTCTCAAGTAGTTCACGTTTAAGCCCTTTAAGTTAATATCCAGTTCACTAATGGAATTAATCAATTCTACTTTAGTTGAACATATGATCATTTCATATAATATACTTAGACTCGGTGAATGGGGGGGAGAAATTACCAAATTTGGAACTCTTTTGGCCTAAATTTGTACAAGAAGAGATTAGGCATAATACCAAATATGGAACTTCATACAAGGGAGAGAATGAAAAATAAATTTCATTGGTTGGAAAGGGAAAGAAGGGAAAAGGGAGGAAATCTCAAACCAAACCAGAATCCAACCAAGGGGGAAAAAAGAAAGACTTGTCCAAAATAAAATGCTTCAATTTTCATGAATTTATACATTTTTCTACAAAGTCTCCACACAAAAAGTATGGCAAGAAAAACTTAGGAGGAGCAACAGGTGAAGATTTGGCTTCATAGTTTGAGTTAGAATTCACCCTTATTGCATGCATGGGTAGAACTGTGATGGGGAGTGTGTGTTACTTGGACTTTGGAGCCTTGTTAACATGATATGGTGTAGAAATTTTAGGAGAAATATCTCCAGATGCATATTGAGCTTGGGGATGACAGAAGGTACAATTCTATTGGGATTGGTATAGTAACCCTTAAGAGGGAGTCAAGATGCCATCTTCACCTCAAAGATGTCATGGTTCTTCTAAGCCTAAAGAAAAACCTCATCTCTCTAGTAGTTTACGAAGACCATGGTTATGATATGACCTTCAACAAAGGTAAATCATTCCTGAGAAACATAGCCACTAGATAGGCAAAGCATATCAGTGTTCGTGTGAAGAACCTATACAAACTTGACGTGGAATACTATGTTGCATTAAGAAATAAGGCAAAGAAAGTGCAGAGTCATGATGTCATTGAAATATGGCATAGGATATTGGGCCATTTTCATCATGTCACCCTAAAAATTATGTATCAAATAACCACTAGCCTCCCTAAAGGATCATGTGAGCAGTAGGATGTCTTAAAAGGTTGTATGTTGGAGAAGTATATAAAATCCACATTCCATGATCGCTATAGAAAAGAACATGCAGTCTTGGAAAGAGTCCACTCTAATATTTATGTATCTTTCTCGATAGCCTCCACTACCAAATATAAATATTTTGTTATTTTTATTGATGATTTCTCAAGGAAGTGTTGGATCTTCTTCATGGAGAATAAGGATGAGACATTCTCAAATTTTTTAGAATCAAGGAACTAGTTGAGAAAGAGACTGATAAGAAGGTGAAGGTTCTCATGAGAGACAATGGAGGTGAGTATGTTTCAAATGAATTCAAGGATTTCTATGTGAAAGAAGGAATTCAAAGAGAGTTGAAAACACCCCACAACCCACAACAGAATGGGGTAGTTGAGAGAAAGAACCAAAGCATTATAGGAGCTATGAGATCTATGCTACATGACCAAGGCCTACCACTATATTTGTTGGTAGAGGCATGTAACACAATAGTCTACTTGCAGAACTAGAGTCCTTACTTGATCCTTGGTATGATTACACCAGAGGATGATTTATCCAGGAGAAAGTCAAATGTGTCTCACATTAGGGATTTTGGAGCCTCTTCTTAATTCCATGTATCCAAAGATTGGAGGGATAAGATTGATCTGACAAGAAAGTTAGGATTTTTTTTGGGTTACACTGAAACTCCACACAATTACCATGTGTACTTACCTTCCTATTGACGGTGATGGAACCACCAACATTTATGGGATCTACTTGATATGAAGTCCCAATCATACCTCATTCCGTTTGGTGTAGGATTCCCTTCTAGTATAAAGGATCAATTTCCAAATACTTAAATATTTTCCTTGGCTCTAGTTGTCAGCAAAAGAGAGTGATGCAATGGTATCTTCGAAAAGCAAGGTGAGTGTGCCTGGTGAGTGTGCAATGCAACTTTTTCTAGGTTCGCTTACTGCGAAAGGGAGGGAGGGGGAGTGAGCCTCTAAGTAAGAGGTAGTAGTACCACTCGGGAAGAGACACATGAACCAGAATGTCCTACCTACCCAAAATCTAGCGAAATAGTCCACAATGAATGTGACAGTCATTATAACCAATGAAGAAGGAAATACTCGTCTAATAAGCAGCGAAATAGTCCACAACAGATGTGATGGTCATTATAATCGATACACAAAGAAAGGTTTGTCTAGTATCTAGTAGACAAGGATGAGACAACAGTAAAAACCATTACATCACATTCCCAACAAGATTAGCATTAAAATAACCGAAATAATTCAACTATATGAGTACATGTGAAAGGAAACATGAAATACAAACATTCACAGAATAGTCTTACGAACATTCATAAGTCATGTATTAAGAACATGTTGGCTTTAAAATTATTTTTTCATTAAGAAAAAGTTCCAAGACACATATTTACATTGTACATCACTAGCCCCAGCAGTGAGACATTAGAGCCACTCCTTGCTCCTCAAAGAACTAGCTAGTCTCTCTAATGCCTTGCAGGAGGAGTCAAGGTCATAAGTCCTATGCTCATACAAAGAGGTGGTATATATAACCAAGGGGTGATGCTTACCCCTTGTGACTCTTTGAATACCCTAATGACTATTCAAATTCCTATGACTTTTGAACTTACATGACTCTTCACATTCATGTGTTTCCATTAGAATTCCACTTTATAATAGATTTGATTTACAATATACATGGCCAAAAATAACGACGTGGAATATGAAAATGCATGACACTACTGAGATGGACTGCGTTGATGATTTGGCAATGTTAAGCGACTATTGCTATTGAGTGATGGATGTGTTCTTGGATATGATTTTCTCTTCTCCTCTGCATAGCTTGGTGATGTGGGGTCTTCAATGCTCTTATGACTTGGAAGGTGGTTGCACACTTGTGTTCCTTTTGCTTGCTTTTGGTAGGTCGACTTGTTAGTTCAGCTACAAGTGAGTCATTAGGCATGCTTCTTCCTTCTTCATCATCTCACCATGACTTCACAGTGTACCTATTCCTGCAATTCACTCATGACAGGATGGAATCAATCCAAAGACTCCCTAGTCTAAGATGTTGCATTATTATCCATGGAATGAGGCCAGGACTAGTGACATAATGGGAGAGAGGGCCCAGTAAATGTGCATTACACAGTTCTAGGAGATAGGGATAGGGCTTGATCATTGAGATTGCATAGGGAACAAATTAGGCTTGACTGAGGAAATTTTTAGTACAAGCCACACTAAGGAAAGAAATTGTGTAGTAGCCACTGGGAGTCAAGATTACGCAGTTCAAGTGAGTTGTGGGTGATGTAGGATGAGTCCCTAAGGCATAAATTTTGTGCAATTTTTAGAGCCAAGGGGGATTGTGCAACAGAGAGGTCTGGAGGACAAATCTACATAGTTCTTGAGATCACTAAGCTCCGGTTGAGTGAGGGCACTCGAGGAAAACTTTGTGTGGTTTTGGAGGCCAAGGGAGGCTAGGTTCTCTCGGACTTGTGGGGTTCCCCTAGGCAAGGGGAAAATCTTTAGGACTGATAGTGCGAAGTGCACAGTTCAAGTTAGACTAGGAGGAACTATTACACAATTATGGGGGTCATGGAAGGTTTCTGAGCTCTAGAATTATGTAGTGAAACTTATTTGGAGGACATAGAGTGTGCACTAAACAAGTTCTGGAAGAAACCTCAGAACATTAAGGGATGAGATTGTGCAATGCATAGTCTAGTTAGGGTCCAGTGAAGCTGAGTTTCCTAGTAGGGAATATTTTTGGAATAGTGGCTAAGTGCATGAGGAAGATAGACTTGTGTTCAACTTGAACTGGTGATCACAAACCTAGCATACTTTGACAACATGACAACATAGACCACTAGAGCAACAAGAAAGCATTCCCCTCTGTGTGACTCTTTCAAAAAAATAAGCAACAAGTGCGACACTTGAGATAGAATATAGGATGACTGTGATGACACTTGTGTGATAGTGCCCAAGACTTTGTGTATGAGTGAAACATATGTTTACATGTCTAGGACAACTTGTATACAAAAATATAAACCTTCGAAACCACTAGAAAAGGTCTGCAATCATGGAAAAACAATCAAACATGCCAAAAGATGACAGTTGATCCAACAAGAAAAAGGGTTAAAAGATATTTAGGAAATATCATGAAATGAGCTTAAGAGTTTGCAAAAGTCAAGGGAAAGACCAAGGAAGACTCCCAAATTTGAGTGCAAGCCAAAATTTTGGAGGGTGTTGAAGCCACTACAACACTTAGTGACACATTGGTCGAATTCCGACTTCTCTGTCTTGGTTATTTTCTTTTGTGTAGGGCCTTGGTCCTTTAATGTGTATTGACTCATTGTGCATATTAATTCGGCTTCCCCACTTACCCCATGGGAAGACATGGTCAGTTCTATCCCTTCTCAGTTGAACACAACATCAGATTTAGCATAAACACAATGTTTTGAATTGGGAAGGGCAGTTGAGCTCGTGAGTTTAATATTTTTAGAGTATAGTTTTTTTTATCGACGGTGTTTCTCCGCTTCCAACAAGCCCGAAAAGTATCCCATTGGATTCATGTAGGAACACAAACATTGCTCAACTGGAAGCAAGCCTAGACAGTACCCGGGTGGAATTTCTGGCTTCATCTCTCTGCGTAGGAATCCTTTCTCCTCTTTCACATTTATTTAAAGAGAACTATGCATCGACACTTATTTATTTTGGGGTGGAAGAGGGATCCTGAGTTATTGAGATAAGGAGAGGTTGTTCATTTGGAGAAGCCTATAAATACCTTTGATTTAGGTTTAATCGTTTAATTTTTTCCCCTTCTCCATTTCTACTAGTTGGATAGTCATGAAAACTCCAAAGTAGAAAAATGATTATAGGCATAAAAATTTCCAGACTAGACACAAGTTCATGGTTGGACCAAAAATCCCTTTATGGATGGATCATATTTCTTGTTAGAACTTCATTGACCAAAATATGCAACCAACACAATGAAGATAGACATAAGACTAGCCAAGCGGCGCAATGTCACAAGACTCTTTATACTGCAACCACACGCACCCTTGGAAGCCACTATGTAGTAAGGTACGACACTTATTTACATGACAAAACAACAAAAAATCTGAAGCAAAAACATAAACAACAAAGAACAAAATACTATGTACATAGTGCGGAGTGTAGCACCAGATCTTCATTGAAAATATTATTTTAAGTATTGGCCATTGATAGGGAGAGAGTCAATCTTCTCATGAAGTGCTTGCAGATGATATGTGTGCTGGCAAAGATTTTCATGGACTGTGTAAGGACCAATCCTCAGGGACTGAAACTTAGTGTGTTTTCCTTTCTCCTCATGGGCTTTGTCCCACTTCAAGACTAAGTCACCCAAACTAAAGTTATTATACCCTTCATAATTTCTATCAAACTATCTCTTGATACAACTCTGGTGAAGTGAAATGTTTTCTTTTGCTTTCAATCTTTCTTCTTGTAGCTTGTGCAAAGTGTCCATCCTATGCTGAATGAGAAGACATGGCTCACCTTGGGATTCTGGGGACAATTTGAGAGAGGGAAAGTAGATGTTCAAAGAGAGGATGGATTCTTTTCTATACACCAAGAATTAAGAGGAGGTGTTCAGAGAAGGCTTACGTGTGACTCAATTAGACCATAAGGCATTCACTAAATTGGAGTGCCAATTTCGCTATTAAGAGAATAAGGTATTTTTGATGATACATATGAGGTTCTTATTCATGGATTCAACAAGACCATTCCCCTATGGATAATAATTAGAAAATTGTTTCAAGATGATACCATTTTCCAATGCAAAATCATAAAGATTTAACAAGGAAAATTATGTTGCATTGTAAAAAACAAGGGATGTAGGAACACTGAGCCTAGAGATGATATTCTATTGCAGAATGTTGAATATGACTTCCTAATCGTTCACATGTTTTAGTGGAACTGCCTCTATCCACTCCATGAAATAGTCTGTAGCAATTAGGATATAGTGATGCTTGTTTGATGAGTGAGGTAAAATTTCCCTAATGATATCCAAGCCCCACTATTGAAAGTATTCTTCTACTACAATGGGCTATAGCGTGGCTCCTAACCTCTGATTTCTATTGGCATACCTTTGACAGACCAAAATCTTGCGGGCATAAGCATGAACATCCTTGAATAATATAGCTCAATAGAATTTGACTCGCATGAATTTATGCATGTCGGTTTTCCTACAAA
This sequence comes from Pinus taeda, assembly GCA_000404065.3. Classification (NCBI taxonomy): domain Eukaryota; kingdom Viridiplantae; phylum Streptophyta; class Pinopsida; order Pinales; family Pinaceae; genus Pinus; species Pinus taeda. Next base: position 132,287 of record APFE031738582.1, read on the forward strand.
GTGTCCCCTGATTGTTCCATCATGGGGATCATGTAACACCTTTCTAAATCTTGTGCCTCCAGACACCTCGGAAATATCCCATTGTGTTGCTTCCTGAATAACACACTATGCACCAACTGATGTGACAGTGCTTTGAGCTGGAGTTCTCTCTTCTGCCACATAGAGAAGTGAGAGGGCATGGTGCCATGCCAAGGTATTGGCACACATCTATTTACCAATATTTTATGTCTAAAGTGGGGGAGGATTGCTCAACGTTGTACATCTTGATCTCTTGTTCCCATCTTGTGAGTTGTTCTTCTTCCTCTTTTGTGTTGACTGCTTATGCTACTAATTTACAAGGACCATGAACCTTGATGGTGTGAACTAGCTTGATATGAAGATCATATTCTTGTAATCCAGTCATGAAATTCACCCTTCTTTCACCCAAATCTTGCTGAACAAGCCATGACCTAAATATTGGATCTGGAACAAAGATAATAAATTGATTTTTAAACAGATAGGGTCTGAGGTGCTTTAATGCTTGTACACTGCATAAGCTTGTTTTTCCATAGTAGGATGATTGAACTCTGATCCTTGTTGGCTTGTACTCATGGAGGAAATAGGTTGTTCATTGTTTAACTCATCCTTATAAGTGAGCACAACAACAAGAGAGGTTTCAGAAGCAAAAGGGTAGATAAAGAAGTCTTTGGTGAAATCTAGGTTGTACAATTCGGGTGCTTTTGCTATAGCTTTCTTTATATGGGAGCACTCATTCTTTTCCCTTTGATACCATTTATATACTACGGCTTTCTTGATCATCTCCTGTACTCGTTTAAAAATCTGAGCAAAGTCAGAGATGAACTTTCGGAGAAAGTTGATTCCCCAAGAAAGACTACATGAATTTCTTATTCACTGGGTGGGAAATTTGAGTAATGGTTTTGACCTTGTTTGGGTCCACCTTGATCCCCACTTTTAGCAATGATGTGTCGTATGAGATTACCTTTAGACACCACAAAGATACTCTTCTTGGTATTCAAGGATATCTAGTATTTACGACACCACTCAAAAATATTGTTCAAATGGCGTAGGTTTTTTTACCACTACGCCTATCCAATAAGGTTGTGAAAGGTGATGTCCATTTCATATTGGAATGTCACACCAGCATTGACTAGACCAAACAACATTCACAAGAATGTGAATTTGTGCTACTCTATTTGGAAGGTTGTTTTTAATCTATTAAGCTCTGCTATTAAAATCTGGTTGTAACCCGAAAATCCATGGAACAAAGGAAATACTTCAGCCTAGATACTGTTTGCAATAGTTGAGATTGCGAAAATCTACGCACAGGTGGATCTCCCTAGACTTGTTTCTCATAGGGACTAAGTTTGATACCCATGTTGAATGTCACACCTTGTAAATGGTTAGAGTATCCAAGAATTTTCTCAATTCCTTCTATATGAGGGGCTCAAGCATTGGGTGGACTTTCCTTAATTTCTGCTGAAATGGCTTGGCCCCTTCCTTGATTGGTATCACATGCTAGATTATTCACATGTCATATGTATTAAGATCATCGTATCTCCACGTGAAGACATCATAGTATTGTTTGAATAAGAAGATGAAGGCTTGTCACGCTTGTGTTGTGCAACAAGTACCAAGATTAACATACTTCGAATCTTTCTGAGTTCATAAGTTGATTTTCTCATGCGAAAACGTATAACTGTGGGTTTTAGCATTCAAAGGTCCCTGGAAGAAGTTTTGCAGATCATATAGTTTTTCCAGTGATACCACACCGTCCAGGATGAGGTTTCCTTTGCTTCCACTAGCTGGTCTTGCAGTGTTTTTTCATGCTCATCCTCATCAATCATTGTGTATTTGAATATGTCAGCAATGGACATGAAGTACAGTATCTGTTAGTCACCATAAAAAACACGTAAGTTAGTTATGTTATCTGCGACAGATGGTTTATATAAAATTTCAATAGAAAATCAATCCCTTAAAGGTAGCATCCTAGCAACAAGGTTTCCCAAGGCATCCACAACTTCGTTATGCATTCTTGGTACTAGAATAATATTAAAAGCTTGGAAATGAGAGATAAGTTGCCATATCTCTTGTTGATAGCTCTTAAGATGAGGTGACACATAATGTATTGTGTTATGTACCTAACACACCATGATGTTGGAGTCACCTACTACTTTTAAAACAACAACATTGAGGTCATTGGCCTTCAATAAGCCCAAGATGAGTAGCCCAAGATGAGTGCTTCATGCTTTAGAATGTTGTTTGTCAACTCGAATTCCAAGTGACTAGAGATCAAGTGTTTTCTCTACAATGGGTCTATTAAAACACAACCAACTCCAAAGCCCTCATGTTTCTTGGATCCATTACAGTACATTGTCCACATATCATATGTAAAAGGATTGCTTACTGCACTAGTACTGCTACTGCTATTACTACTAGTACTAACTATACAAAGTTCATTATCGCCAGTTGGACATGGAAGGAGATCCAATTGTGTGCTTGGTGGAACTGGGGATGGCTTTGCAAGATAACAACCCAACTGTGTTTCCAGGAAATAACTACCAAAAATAAGTTCTGCAAAAGCCATTGGCTCATTATGCCAATTCAAGGGAGTCACTGTGTGCTTCATGTATCTCTCTAACTCTACCCAAATATGTTTATTCATGCCTCTATACAAAAGCCATAACTCTTGACCAATTATTGCTCAATAATAACCCATATGATTCCGGATTGTCCACAATTACAATGCTAATTCATTGGTGAACTAATCCATTAGCTAATATCTGAATAATGACATCCCTGAGTTCACCAATTATTAGGACACAAGTTCTGTCTAGCTGAATGATCTGTGTATCTGTCTTGTCCCATTTAGCATTATTCTTCTTGGCCATGGATAGTGGCATGACATTTACCAATGTAGCGGAATTAAACAAGCAATTGTGTACATTAAAGTTGAATATTTCGAACATTAAAAGGAATGATGGGCAAAGTGTGTTTGCCTCTAGGAAGAGTGTAATGCGTATAAATGTGAGACAATCAGGAGACTTACTAGATCGCTTTTCTGAAGAGGTAGCATTATCGGTAGAAGTTTTTCCAAGTGGCCGTAGAAGGATGTCCTGCTTGCTCGTGATATTTGTAAGTTCAAACATGGAGATGTTTGCACAAACCTTCTTCATATCTTCTACAATGTTGTAATCCATAGTAGGAAGACTGACCGAGGTGTCCGGGGGTTGAACTGGGATTATCTTTTACGTAGGGATGGTTCTGTCTTTACTGTTGTCAAACCCTTTTCATTGAACTTTTTTCCTGGACTTTCTATGAGTGTTCTATGCTAACTTAACTAGAGGACTTGACTTTATTAACAAGTTTTCCATGAATTTTTGTTTCGTCACCTCAATCATAGTGGTCAACCCTTGACTTTTCAATTTGTATTGGTTACTCTTCTTCTGGGCCAGACCATCACTATGGGGTTCCTTATTGGTAATACTTTTATGGGCTATGAGAATGAAATGATACATGTTTACGACATGCCTAGTGCTTGGAGCTTCATCTACTGTAGCAGCTTCTTCCTCCTCTTCAATGGACTCAAGCTATTCCTCAACCACAATTGAGTCAACAAATTACATAGCTATTCTAATCATGAGCTTGTTCCACTATGGCCATGGTATTTTCTTAATGATGCTCATTATGAAACATGCATTACGAATCAGTGCCAATTTTTTTGAATGTTCAACATCACATTGGAATTCCGTATAGATTTTTTCAATTGATTTTTACTGCTTACAAAAGTTGCATTCCTTCTCACCAAGAACTTGTGGGGCCTGCTGCTCATGGTAGTCTTGCTTGTCCTTTGTTTAAGTTTAGCCATTTCGATGCTCATGGACTTGATGAGACGAGTAAGGCTTTCAATATCATTCGACTCATTTTCCTTATACTTTCTCACAAAGGTATGAAAAATATTATCCATGTCGTTGGAGTCCTTTGTGGGTTCATCATTTGTGAGGATTCTTATAGCGTTTAGGTCCTTCTCAATGACAATAGCCTCTTCATAGTTTTTTCTCAATGTCAGTCTCACAGTTCCCTTTACAAACTATGCAATACTTTTCGGAAAGGAAGAAGTGTAGTAGTTTATGGTGATGGAGTCATGAGGTTTTGTGTCGTCCAAAAACTTGTTCAAGATGTGATTGAACCTCTGATTAAAATCTTTAACCTTTTCCTTCTGCTTCATCTTAGGACTACCCAACTCCTTCAATAACATGGCCGGGGTCTTGTCTTCAACAAATTTCTCAAGAAATATTCTTTTGCATACCCTCCAATTCTTGATGGAGTTTGGAGGAAGGTTGTGGTACCATACAACTACTCTACCATCCAAGGTACATGGAAAAATTCTACATGCAACATCATCATAATGTACCTCAAGTGTTTGCACATGTAGGTAAGAGTTTTCCAAGTGGTCTTTAGTCATCGTTGTCTTATCAAGGTCATATTTCGTCAAGAGCTTCTCTGTGTGCCTCAACATCTTTTTAAGGACACCCAGAAGTGCTAGTGCACCCTAAGTCATCCAATCTAGAATTTTCTCTCCTTGGTCTTCTTATTCGTTATCCTCCTCTTCCTCTTTTAAATTGGATGGTTCCTCTTCTTCTTCTTCCTTTTCTTCTCTTCCTGTCCCGTCGAAGTTTGAACCCAAGAGCAAGGGGTTGCCTCCTTCTCCTCCTTTAAAGAGTGGAGATTCTTCTTCCCTTTCCACAAATTCTGTTAGTTTTTCAAGAGTGGAGATAATTGTTTCTTTAATAGATGAGACCACTACCCTTGTGGGGGTGGTCTTTTTATTCTTTTGAGAATATGGAAGAGTGATTACTCCCAGAATCAGTCCAATAAATTTTCCAAACTGATGGGTGATAGGGCGAACAACTCAAAGTTGATGGTATGATATTTCATGTTCAGGCTTGGGTTGTGAAGAGTGACCAACTTCATAATTATGAGTAGGGGAGACAGTGAACATTACTGCCTTGACAAGAGGATGGGTTAGTGGGGTTGGTGGGACAATCAACCATAAAATATTAGCTTCCCTCCTTCTAGCACTATAAATATTGATGTTTCTAGACCCACCAACATTCAGGGGATCTCCACGATATGAATTTCCAATTGGATCTCAAACCATTTGGTGTAGGGGTCCCATCCATGATAAAGGTCTAGTTGCCAAATACTTAAATACTTGCCTTGGATCTAGCCTTCAACATAAGAGATTGTTACAATGGTATCTTTGAAAAGAAAGGTAAGTGTGTATGGTGAGTGTGCAATGAAACTATGTCTAAGGTCTCTTAATGCAAAAGAGGGGGGGAGGGGGGGAGTGAGCCTCTAAGTGAGAGGTAATAGTACCACCCAGGAAGAGACACACACGAACTAGAAGGTCCTGTCCAACATCCAGTATAATAGTCCATAGTGGATGTGACAGTCGTTACAACCAATAAACAAGGAAAGATCCATATATCACCTAGTGGAATAGTCCACAACATATGTGGAGGTCGTTATAACTGATACACAAAGAAAGCTCTATCTAGTATCCTGCAGAATATTCCATAAGGATTAGACAATAGTAACAACCATTACAGTACATTCCCAACCTTAAACCTTAAACCTAGTTCACTAAACCCTCTCGGATCATTGTATAAAACATTACTATCTAATAAAACCATAAAACAATTCAAAAACCCATATAACGGTCCCTAACCACAAGGTTTAGACTGTGTCAGAACCGTGTCATGTGAGCAGATGGGAATAAGCCATTGGGGTTTTCAAATATCAAGCCTAAACCATGTAGTGACCTAACTGTGACGGACTCATGTGAGCAGATAGGGTAGCGCACGAGTATGTGGACATGTGGGAAGATAACCATAACCATTAGGTGGAGGTAAAATTATTGTGGCGGTGACCATGTGAATGCACTGCAACCGTTAGTGGAACCATTGGAGAGGTGACTGTGAGGTGTCCACTTATGGTTAGACCGCAGCCTATTCATATGGGTGGTCAACCAATCTCCGCGCAGTCAGCTGACCGCCAACGGATTATTTTTAGCCTAAAGTTATTTTTGGGTTTTCCATTAAGTTTTGACTATTTTAATTATGACCACCTTGTAACCAATACCTAAGGTGGCATTTCATGACAAGACCGAGGGAAACGAACCCTAATTTCATCTTATGCAATCCTAAACTCATCCTAATGAGTTAGAATGCATCTGGAGGGCTATAAAACTATGTTTTCTCGTTGAAGATGGGCGAGAGTGATTTTGAGTTTTATGTGAAGATTTTGGAGGATATAGGTTGTTTTGTTTTCAGTGTAACAGGAGCATCTAGAGTCAGAATTAGGAACCATGATAGGCGTTGGAAAGCTAGTTCAGAGAGATTTCTTGTGACAGTGACTAGAAGTGCCTGTGTGCACATTCAGTTTGGTAAAGTTTCTATGTAATCGACCTTCTCGGATTCAATCCTAACAAAGCAGTCACCCATCTTGAAAGTGAACCTAGAGATGTAATCCATCAAGGACGAGCTCCATAATCAATTTTGTTGTCTGGTATCATTGTGTTTTTGCTACTTTTCACTTCTGTTTTACATCTTAGTTATGTTTTTCATCTGTCGTAAAGTCTTTCTTCAAGCAGTTCTCATGGTTTAAGCACTTTAAGTTAACATTCAATTCACTAATGACATTAATCAATTCTACTTCAGCTTAACATATGATCATTTCAGATCATATAATTTTGTATCATAGTAGGTTGTGTATGTAGAATTTTTCAGTGAATGTTAACCATGTCAAAGTTGCAATGTTGAGAAGGAATCCTTGAGGAGATTGATTTAGAGATTGAAAAGAAAAGAGTCGCTCATAAGTCGACCATGACAGGATTTGATGCAGGTGAAACGCCAGAAACTAAGATGAGCAATGAACAATTTCAACAAGAATTCTTGACTATGCAGTAGATGGTGGGACAACTTTATGAAGATAAGAAGGCGAGAGATGCAACTTCTTCTTCAAAGACATCGAAGAAGGTTAAAGGTAAAGGCAAGGATGATAAACCTCCTTCACCTCCATCATCTCCATCATCATCATGTTCTTCTTCTTCTTCCAGTGAAAAATTTGATATAGAAAAGAAACCTAAGAAAACATATCTTTTGAAACTTGATGTAAAATTTGAGTTACCTATTTATGATGGTGAAATGAATCCTGAAAATCTAGATAACTAGATTAAGCAGTTAGAAGTGGATTGTCGTATTCAGAACATTTCTGATGATAAAACGAAAATTCAGTTAGATGCACTTAGAATGGGGGAAGCAGCATTAATCTGGTGGGAAAGTAAAACTCAGATAGATGTAAAGAGGAAAGGTAAAGTCATCTCTTCATGGTCTTAGTTTTTAAAATCTCTTAGGAAACAATTTTATCCTTTAGGATACATGCAACAAGTTGTTATTGATTGGTCGTATTTGAGGTAAGGTAAAGGGCATAATTTTCAGGAGTTTACTCAAGAGTTCACAAAGAAATCATTGGCTCTTGGTATTTCATTGGATACACGTGAAACTTTATTAAAATACATCAAAAATTTACATTCATATTTGCAACATACATTATTAATGTTTAATCTTGATGATTTTGATGAAGTGTGTGTTTAACCCATACATGTTGAATTAGGTGGCAGACCATTCAAATTTTCACCGCAATCATCCAAAGAGTTGGAAATCAAGGATTCCAATGATAGTGAGGGCAAGAACAATTCGAAGAGAAAGAAATCAGCGATAGCTGAGAAGGAAAGACCTACTTGTTCTCATTGCCAGAGAATTAGTCATGATGAATATAACTCTTGGAAACTTCATCCAGAACTTAAGCCTAAAAGGTTCCTTAAAGAGAAGGATGAAAAGAAGGCAATTGCAATAGTTTAGCAAGATCTAGGTTCTGATTTAGGTGATGAAAGGAGGATAACCGCCATAGTTTCGACAAGTAAAACTTCTAACACTGGTTCAAGTTTGAATACTATTGCATCTTCATCAAAGATAAATCCTTCAAATGAGGACAAAAGAGTTGAATTATTTAACATAAGGATAACTTCTAAGCACAAAACGATAGATACAATGTTTGAAAGTAGATCACAGGCAAATTTAATATCTGAATATTTAGTTAAGAACTTAGTTTGGAGACATAGAATCATCCATGACCTTACCCATTAGGATGGCTAAATAAATCAACTCAGATAAAAGTCACAAAACAATTTTGATTAAGATTTGTCATTACAACTACTTACATTGATTAAGTGGAATTAGATGTGGTTCCAGTAGACATATGTGGAATTGTCTTAGGAAGTCCTTATCTTTATGATCGTGATGCAATATTTTATAGAATAGAGCACAAATATCACCTTAAGAAAGATGGGGTTGAATTTATTGTCAGGGCACATCAAAGTAAGGATCACTTGAATCTAGTTGTTGCTAATCAAATGAAGTGATTAATAAGTTCAAATAAGATATTTGTAATCATGTGTGTAAAGGAACAACATAAGAATCAACATGATGTTTGTTCAAGTTATGTGTCCCAATTTAAAGATAGTTTGATCAAAGAGGTAGAAACTTTTTCAGTTCTATTTAAAGAACACAAACATCTTACTCATAAGCAGGGAATACAACATGAATTACAGTTGATGCTTAAAGCTTCTCTTCCTAATGTCGAAATGAATCAATTTAGTCCAAGTTTGGAAGTTATTAGTTATAGTGATGTAGGTTAGTATTGGGGAAAGTCAGTGTTAAATTTCTCTTCTATTGTGTCACCATTTCATATTTCAAATAGTTTAGAATCCTATTTTCAAGTGGAGAGGAAGCCCATTTGTTTTCATATCAAAGCCTTTTCTAAAATAGTATCAGAGTATCCAAAACATCTAAAGGAAACTTATGCATAAGGGGAAAGTGCTAATTAATGGAAAAATCATTTAATGAATGAAGAAATAGTGATTCAAATAAATCATCCAACATTTCAATAATTTCAAAGTCAAACTAATTTGCAGCAGTTTTCATACTACAGTTTGATGGGTTTATTGCAACAAGTTCACTTTGTAATCAGGAAGCATGAAAGTGTATCAAATCAAGTAGCTGGTATGATGTCAAAAATGTCTTTGATCATCTTTGTCATTCCACAATATAGATTGTTAATACATGTCAATATTATTAAACAATATCCTATAGAGACAATTTTCAAAGATGTGTATGAATCACTAATTCATGATACTTCGTTGAAAGAAGTCAATTTCCATGTTCATAACAGGTTGTTTGACCATCTTCGCAAGTTATGCATACTGCAGATGGATGGAACAGTTCACAGATTAAAAGTGTGCCATGGTCAACATCATCAGGGTCATCACTTTCAGGGGGTTGATAAAATGTATTGGTACATCTTTTGGACAAGTTTGAGAGTGAGGGAGATCTACCCTCATTTAATATCTGTCTAGTCAAACTTTTGTGGTCCAAAAGCAATCAAGTGGAGAGGATTTATCACGGGGTTCTTGTCAGATCATTTTCACAAGTTTAGTTTCATCGTTAGCATTTAGTTTTTGCTATCTTTAGCTTTGACACTGATGTTTATGGTTCTGGTTGTCCGGTGATGTCACTGGTTTTCATGGTGTTCGAAGGATAGGGTTTTGTATCTAGTTGTCGACATGTGATTGTCGTCAGTTCTGCCGGGGTTTGGTTGTCGACTCATGTTCGTCATCAATGTTCAATCTTCATTTGTATCCAGTGTCGATTCAATGTTTTGGTTCATGGGTATCGTCATGTAGGGTTTCTATCACATTGTGACAAATGTGGAAAATGGGTTTTTTTACAAGAATGTGAAGAAGTCCAAAGCTAAAACATTGCTAGAAACCTATGCTTCAAACATAATGACAAACCCTAACACCTAAAACCCTAACCTATACCTAAAACCATAAGCCATGAAATAAAATACCTTAAACCTAGTTCACTATCCCTCTCAGATCATTGTATAAAACATTACTATGTAATAAAGCCATAAAACAATTCAAAAACCCATGTAATAGTCCCTAACCATGGGGTTTAGACTATGTCAGAACCGTGTCATGTGAGTGGATGGGAATAAGCCATCGGCATTTTTAAACATTAGGCCTAAACCACGTGGTGACATAACCGCAACAGACTCATGTGAGCAAATAGGGTAGACTGTGGGCGTATGTGGACATGTGGGCAGACAACCATAATAGTCGGGTGGAGGTAACATTACCATGGTAGTGACCATGTGAACACACTGAAACCATTAGCGAAACCACCAAAGAGGTGACCGTGAGGTGTCTACCTGTCATTAGACCGCAGAATATTCACATGGGGGATCAACCAATCTCTGCATAGTCAGCTGACCGCCAACATGTTATGTTTAGCCTAAAGTTATTTTTGGGGTTTTCCATTAATTTTTGACTATTTTAATTAAAACCACCTTGTAACCAATACCTAAGGTGGTTTTTCATGACAAGATCGAGGGAAACAAACCCTAATTTCAACTTATGCATTCCTAAACTCAGCCTAAGGAGTTAGAATGCATCTAGAGGGCTATAAAACTAGCTTTTCTCATTGAATATGGGGGAAAGTGGTTTTGAGTTTTATGTGTAGATTATGGGGGATAGAGGATATTTTTTTTTCAGTGTAACAGGAGCATTCAAAGTTAGAATTGGGATCCGTGATAGGCATTGGAAAACTGGTTCAGAGAGCTTTCTTATGAAAGTGACCAGAATACCTGTGTGCATATTCAGTTTGGTCAATTTTCTTTATAATTGGCCTCCTTGGATTCAATCCTAATAAAGCGATTGCCCATCTTGAAAGCGGACTCAGAGACGTAGTCCATCAGGGACGAACTCCGTAATCAAACTTGTTGTCTGGTATCGCTATGTTTTTGCTACTCTTCACTTTTGTTTTACATCTTGCTTATGTTTTTCATTTGTCGTAAATTCTTTCTTCTCAAGCAGCTCACATGGTTTAAGCACTTTAAGTTAATATCTAGTTCACTAATGGAATTAATCAATTCTACTTAAGTTTATCATATGATCATTTCAGATCAGCTACTAGGACTCGGTGAATGGGGGGGGGGGGGTATTACAAAATTGTGAACTCTTTTGGTCTAAATTTGTACAAGAAGAGATTAGGTATAATACCAAAGATGGAACTTCATACAAGGGAGAGGATGAATGAATTTTTTCATTGGTTGGAAACAGAAAGAAGATAAAAGGGAAGAAATATCAAACCAAACTAGAATCCAACCAAGGGGGGAAGAAGAAAGACTTGTCCAAAATAAAATGCTTCAATTTTCATGAATTTAGGCATTGTGCTACAAAGTCTCCACACAAAAAGTATGGCAAGAAGAACTTAGGAGGGGCAACAGGTGAATATTTGGCTTCATAGTTTGAGTTAGACTTCACCCTTATTGCATGCATGGCTAGAACTATGATGGGGAGTGTGTGTTACTTGGACTCTAGAGCCTTGTTCAACATGATATGGTGTAGATATTTTAGGAGAAATATCTCCAATGCATATTGAGCTTGGGGACGACAGAAGGTACAATTCTATTGGGATTGGTATAGTAACCTTTAAGAGGGAGACAAGATTCCATCTTCACCTCAAAGATGTCATGGTTCTTCCAAGCCCAAAGAAAAACCTCATCTTTGTAGTAGTTTACAAAGACCATGGTTATGACATGACCTTCAGCAAAGGGAAATCATTCCTAAGAAACATAGCTACTGGATAGGCAGAGCATATTAGTGTTCGTGTGAAGAACCTATACAAACTTGATGTGGAACACTATTTTGCATTACAAAATAATGCAAAGAAATTGCAAAGTCATGATGTCATTGAAATATGGCATAGGAGATTGGGCCATTTGGATCATGTCACCCTAAAAATTATGCATCAAATAACCACTAGCCTCCCTAAAGGATCACTTGAGCAGCAAGATGTCTGAAAATGTTATACGTTGGGGAAGTATGTAAAATCCTAATTCCATGATTGCTACATAAAAGCACATACAGTCTTGGAAAGATTCCACTCTAATGCTTATGTATCTTTCTTAACAACCTCCACTGCTAAATATAAATATTTTGTTATTTTTATTGATGATTTCTCAAGGAAGTGTTGAATCTTCTTCATGCAGAATAAGGATGAGACATTCTCAAAATTTTTAGAATTCAAGGCACTAGTTGAGAAAGAGACTGACAAGAAGGTGAAGGCTCTCATGAGCAACAATGGAGGTGAGTATGTCTCAAATGAATTCAAGGATTTCTATGCGAAAGAAGGAATTCAAAGAGAGTTGAAAACACCCCACAACCCACAACAGAGTGGGGTAGCCGAGAGGAAGAACCAAAGCATTATAGGAGTTATGAGATCTATGCTACATGACCAAGGCCTACCACTACATTTGTGGGTAGAGGCATGTAACAGAATAGTTTACTTGCAGAACTAGAGTCCTCACTTGATCCTTGGTATGATTACACCAAAGGATGACTTCTCAGGGAGAAAGTCAAATGTGTCTCACATTATGATTTTTGGAGTCTCTGCTTAATTCCATGTATCCAACGATTGGAGGGAGAAGATTGATTTGACAACAGAGTTGGGATTTTTTGTGGGTTACACTGAAACTCCACACAATTACCATGTGTACTTACCTTCTTGTTTATGGTGTTGGAGCCACCTATGTTCAAGGGATCTACCTGATATGAAGTCCCAATCATACCTCATGCCATTTGGTGTAGGATTCCCATCCAGTATAAAGGATCAGTTTCCAAATACTTAAAGATTTGCCTTGGCTCTAGTTGTTAGCACAAGACAGTGATGCAATGGTATTTTCAGAAAGCAAGGTGAGTGTGCCTAGTGAGTGTGCAATGCAACTTTGTCTCGGTTCGCTTACTACAAAATGGGGGAGGTGAGCCTCTAAGTGAGAGGTAATAGTACCACCCAGGAGGAGACACACATGAACTGGAAGGTCCTATCCAAAATCCAGCGAAATAGTCCACAACGAATGCGACAGTCATTAAAACCAATGAAGAAGTAAATACCCATCTGACAAACCAATGGAATAGTCCACAACAAATGTGATGGTAATTATAATCGATACAAAAAGAAAGGTTTGTCTAGTATCTAGTCGATAAGGATGAGACAATAGTAACAACCATTACATCACATTCCCAAAAATATTAGCACTAAAATAACTGAAATAGTTCAACTATCTTAGCACATGTGAAAGGAAACATGAAATACAAACATTCATAGAATAGTCTTACAAACATTCATAAGTCATGTATGAAGAAAATTCTAGATTTAAAATGATTTTTTAATTAAGAAAAAGTTCAAAGGCACATATTTACATTTTACATCACTAGCCCCAGCAGTGAGACATTAGAGCCACTCCTTTCTCCTCAAAGAACTAGCTAGTCCGTCTAATGCATTGTGGGAGGAGCCAAGGTGAAAAGTCCTCTTCTCATACAAAGAGGTAGTATATATAACCAAGGGGTGATGCTTACCCCTTGTGACTCTTTGAATACCCTCATGACTATTCAAATTCGTATGACTTTTGAACTTACATGACTCTTCACATTCATGTGTGTCCATTAGACTTCCACTTTACAGTAGTTTTGATTTACAATATACATGGCTGAAAATAGTGATGTGGCATATGGAAACACATGACACAACTTAACATGACATTGCTAAGAAGGACTTCCTTGATGATTTGGCAATGTCAAGTGACTATTATTGTTGACTGATGGATGTGTTCTTGGATATGCTTTTCTCTTCTCCTCCACATAACTTAGTGATGTGGGGTCTTAAATGCTCTTAAGACTTGGAAGATGGTTGCACACTTTTGTTCCTTTTGCTTGATTTTGGTAGGTTGAATTGTTAGTTTATCTACAAGTGAGTCTTTAGGCATGCTTCTTCCTTCTTCATCATCTCACCATGACTTGACAATGTACTTGTTCCTACAATTCACTCATGAAGGTATGGAATCAATCCAAAAACTCCCTAGTCTAAGATGTTGCATTATTATCCATGAAATGAGGCCAGGACTAGTGACAGACTGGGAGAGAGGGCCCAGTAAATGTGCATTACACAGTTCCAGGTGATAGGGAGAGGGCTTGATCATTGAGATTGCACAGGGCGCAACTTAGGCTTGACTGAGGAAATTTTCAGTACAAGCCACACTAAGGAAAGAAATTGTGCAATAGCCACTAGGAGTTAGGATTACATAGTTTAGGTGAGCTGTGGGAGATGTAGGATAAGGCCCTAAGGCATCAATTTTGTGCAATTTTTAGATCCAAGGGGGACTGGGCAATAGAGTGACCTAGAGGAAAAATCTATGTAGTTCTTGATATCACTGAGCTCTGATTGAGGGAGGGCACAGGAAGACAACTTTTCTTAGTTTTGGAGGCCAAGCGAGGCTAGGTTCTCTGGGCATTGTGGGGTTCCACTAGGCAAGAGGAAAATATTTATGAATGATAGTGCGAAGTGCGCAACTCAAGTCAGACTAGGAGGAGCTGCTGCACAATTATGGGGATCACGGAAGGTTGCTGAGCAGTAGAATTATGTAGTGGAACTTATTTGGAGGACATAGAGTGTGCACTGAACAAGTTCCAGGAAGCAACATCAGAACAATAAGGGCCGAGACTACGTAATGCATAGTCTAGTCAAGGTGCGGTGAAGTTTTTTTTCCCAGTAGGGAAGATTTTTGGAAAAATGGCTAAGTGCAAGAGGAAGATAGGCTTGTGTTAAACTTGAACTGGTGATCACAAACCTAGCATACTTTGAAAACATGACAACATAGACCACCAAAGCAACAAGAAAGCATTCCCCTCTATGTGACTGTTTCAAAACAAGAAGCAACAAGTGTGAAACTTGAGATAGACTATAGGATGACTGTGACGACACTTGTGTGATAGTGCCCAAGACTTTGTGTATGAGTGCAACATATTTTTACATGTCTAGGACAACTTGTATACAAATATATAAACCTTCGAAACCACTAGAAAAGGTCCACAAGCATGGAAAAACAATCAAACATGCCAAAAGATGATAGTTGATCCAACAAGCAAAAGGGTTGAAAGATATTTAGGAAATATCATGAAATGAGCTTAAGTGTTTCCAACAATCAAGGAAAAGATGAAGGGAGGCTCTAAAATTTGAGTGCAAGCTAAAATTTTGGAGGGTCTTGCAACCACTACAACATTTATTGACACATTGGTTGAATTCTGACTTCTTTGTCTTGGTTATTTTCTTTTGTGTAGGGCCTTGGTCCTTTAGGTAGTATTGATTCATTGTGCATATTAATTCAACTTCCCCACTTATTCCATGGGAAGACATGGTTTGTTCTATCCCTCCTCAATTGAACACGACATTAGATTTAGCATAAACATAATGTTTCAAATTGATAAGGGTAGTTTAGCTCGTGAGTTTAAGATTTTCAGAGTATAGTTGTTTTATCTATGGTGTTTCTCTACTTCCAGTAGGCCTGAACAATACCCCAATGGAGTCATGTAGGAACAAAAACATTGCTTCACTGGAAACGAGCCTAGACGGTACCTCGATGGAGTTTCTGGCTTCATCTATCTGCATAGGAATCCTTTCTCTTCTTTCACATTTATTTAAAGAGAACTATGCATAGACACTTATTCATTTTGAGGTGGAAGAGAGATCCAAAGTTATTGAGATTAGGAGAGGTTGTTCATTTAGAAAAACCTATAAATACCTTTGATTTAGGTTTGATCATTTATTTTTTCCCCTTCTCCATTTCTACTAGTTGGATAGGCATGAAAAATCCGAAGCAGAAAAATGAGTATAGGCATGAAATTTCCGGACTGGACACAAGTTCATGGTTGGACCAAAAATCTCCTTATGGATGGATCATATTTTTCGTCATAACTTTATTGACCAAAATATGCAACCAACATAAGGAATATAGACATAAGACTAGCCAAGCACCACAATGTCACAAGACTCTTTAAACTACAGCCACACACACACTTGGAAGCCATAGTGCAGTAAGGCACGACGCTTATTTACATGACAAAACAACAAAAAACTGAAGCAAAAACATAAACAACAAAGAACAAAATACTATGTACATAGTGCAGGGTGCAGTACCAGATCTTCATTGAAAATATTATTTGAAGTATTGGCCATTGATAGGGAGAGAGTCAATCTTCTCATGAAGTGCTTGCAGATGATATGTGTGCTGACCAAGATTTTCATGGACTATGTAAGGACCAATCCACACGGACTAAAACTTAGTGTGTTTTCCTTTCTCCTCATGGGATTTGTTCCACTTCAAGACTAAGTCACTCAAACTAAAGTTATTATACCATTCATAATTTCTATCAAACCATCTCTTGTTACGACTTTGGTGAAGTGAACTATTTTCTTTTGCTTTCAACCTTTCTTCCTGTAGCTTATGCAAAGTGTCCATCCTACGCTGAACTAGAAGATATGGCTCACTTTGGGATTCTTGGGACAATTTGAGAGAGGAAAATTAGATTTTCAAAGGGAGGATGGCTTCTTTTCTATACACCAAGAATTAAGATAAGGTGTTCAGTGAAGAATTACACGTGTCTCAATTAGACCATAAGGAATTCACGAAATCAGAGTGCCAGTTTCACTATTAAGAGAATATGGTATTTTTGTTGATACATATGAGGTTTTTATTCATGGATTCAACAAGACCATCCCCCTATGGATAATAATTAGAAAATTGTTTCAAGATGATACCATTTTCCAATGAAAAATCATAAAGATTTAACGAGGAAAATTATGTTACATTGTAAAAAACAAGTGATGTAGGAACACTGAGCCTAGAGATGATATTCTATTCCAGAAAGACAATGACTTCTTGATTGTTCACATGTTTTAGTGGAACTGCCTCTTTCCACCGCATGAAATATTCTGTAGCAATTAGGATATAGTGATGCTTCTTTGATGTGTGAGGTAAAATTTCCCTAATGATATCCAAGCCCCACTATTGAAAATATTTTTCTACTACAATGGGCTATATCATGGCTCCTAACCTTTGATTTCTGTTGGCATACCTTTGACAGACTAGAAACTTGCGAGCATAGGCATGACCATCCTTAAATAATATAGATCAGTAGAAGTTGACTTGCATGAATTTATGCATGTGGTTTTTCCTACGAAGTGTCCCCTGATCGTTCCATCATGGAGATCACGTAACACCTTTTCTGGATCATGTGTCTCTAGACACCTCAGAAATATCCCATTGTGTTGCTTCCTGAGTAACACATTATGCACCAACTAATGTGATAGTGCTTTGAGTTGGAATTATCTCTTCTGCCACGTAGAGAAGTGAGAGGGCATGGTGCCATGCCCAAGGTATTGGCACACATATGTTTACCAAGATTTTATGTCTGAAGTGGGGGAGGATCGCTCAACATTGTACATCTCGATCTCTTGTTCCCATCCTGCGAGTTCGTCTTCTTCCTCTTTTGTGTTGACTTCTTATGCTACTAATTTACAAGGACCATGAACCTTGATGGTGTGAACCAGATTGATGTCAAGATCATATTCTTGTAATCTAGTCATCTAATTTGCCCTTCTTTCACCCAACTCTTTTAGAACAAGCCATGACCCGAATATTGGATATAGAAAAAAGATAATAAATTGATTTTTCAACAGATAGGGTTTGAAGTGTTTTACTGCTTGTACATTGCATAAGCTTGTTTGTCCATGATAGGGTGATTGAACTATGTCCTTGTCGACTTGTACATGAAGGAAATAGGTTTTTCATTGTTTAACTCATCCTTATGAGTGAGCACAACAACAAGAGAGGTTTCAGAGGCAAAAGTGTAGAGAAAGAAGTCTTTGCTGAAGTCTAGGTTGTACGATGCGGGTGTTTCTCCTATAGCTTTCTTAATATGGGAGCACTCATGCTTTTCCCTCTTATACCATTTATAGACTACGTCTTTCTTGATCATCTCCTATACTAGTTTAACAATATGAGAATATCTAGATATGAACTTTCGGAGAAAGTTGATTTCCCAAGAAAGACTACATGAATTTCTTATTCACTGGGTGGGGAATTTGAGTAATGGTTTTGAACCTGTCTTGGTTCACCTTGATCCCCACCTTTAGCAATGATGTGTCCTAGGAGAATACCTTCAAACACCACAAAGATACTCTTCTTGGTATTCAAGGATATCTATTATTTACGACATCGTTCAAAAATATTCTTCAAATGGCGTAGGTGTTCTAACCTCTATTTTGAAAATACTATCACATAATCAAGGTAGACCACTATGTTCTGTCCAATAAAGTTGTGAAAGCTGATGTCCATTTCATGTTGGAATGTCACACCAACATTTACTAGCCCAAGTGACATTCATTAGGATGCGAATGTGCGCTACTTTTTTCAGAATGTAGTTTTTAATTTATCAAGCTCTGCTACTAGAATCTAGTTGTAACCCGAAAATCCATGGAACAAAGATAATATTTTAGCCCCAGATACTATTTGCAATATTTTCTCCATGGAAAACACTGGGTAATTACCCTTATCCAAGGCATAGTTGAGATTGCGAAAATCTACGCATAGGTGGATCTCCCTAGACTTGTTTCTCATAGGGACTAAGTTTGATACCCATGTTGAATGTCACACCTTGTAAATGGTTAGAGTATCCAAAATTTTTCTCAATTCCTTCTGTATGAGGGGCTCAAGCGTTGGGTGGACTTTCCTTAATTTCTATTGAAATGGTTTGGCCCCTTCCTTGATTGGTATCACATTCTGGATTATTCACATGTCATATGTATTAAGATCATCGTATATCCATGCGAAGACATCATAGTACTGCTTTAATAAGCAGATGAAGGCTTGTCACTCTTGTGGTGTGCAACAAGTACCAAGATTAACATACTTCGAATTTTTTGAGTTCGTAAGTTGATTTTCTTATGCGACAACATATAACTGTGGGTTTTGGCATTCAAAGGTCCCTGGAAGCAGTTCTGCAGATCATACAGTTTTTCCATTGATACCGCACCCTTCCGGATGAGGTTTCCTTTGCTTCAATTGGCTGGTCTTACAGTGTTTGTTCATGCTCATCCTCGTCAACCATTGTGTCTTTGAATATGTTAGCAATGGACATAAAGTACAGTATCTGTTGATCACCATAAAAAACACGTAATTTAGTTATGTTATCTGTGATAGATGGTTTATATAAAATTTCAATAGAAAATCCATCCCTTAAAGGTAACATCCTAGCAACAATGTTTTCCAAGGCATCCACAACTTCCTTACGCATTCTTGGTACTAGAATAATATTAAAAGCTTGGAAATGAGAGATAAGTTGTCATATCTCTTGTTGATAACTCTTAAGATGAGGTGACACATAATGTATAGTGTTATGTACCTAACGCACCATGATGTTGGAGTCACCTACTACTTTTAAAACAACAACATTGAGGTCATTGGCCTTTAGTAAGCCCAATACAAGTGCTTCATACTTTACAATGTTGTTTGTGAACTCGAATTCCAAGTGACTAGAGATGAAGTGTTTTCTCTACAATGGTCTATTAAAACAAAACCACCTCCAGAGCCCTCCTATTTCTTGGATCCATTAAAGTACATTGTCCACATATCATATGTACAAGGACTGCTTACTGCACTAGTACTGCTAGTACTAACTATACAAAGTTCATTATCGCCAGTTGGACATGGAAGGAGATCCAACTGTGTGTTTGGTGGAACTGGGGATGGCTTTGCAAGATAACACCTCAACTGTGTGTTTGGTGGAACTAGGGATGGCTTTGCAAGATAACACCCCAACTGTGTTTCCAGAAAATAATTGCTAAAAGCCTAAAAATAAGTTTTGCAAAAGCCATTGGCTTGTTATGCCCATTCAATGGAGTCACTGTGTGCTTCATGTATCTCTCTGACTCTACCCAAAT
>APFE031738584.1:4359-73877 GCA_000404065.3 Pinus taeda
CCACAACTCGCCATCATCCCGCTCACCAATCCTTCTGCCTTGCCTGCCATAGCTGCGCATCCATCTACATGCAACTAATAAAGGTTCCTCACTCGAACCCCTATCTCCCGGGTCTCACCAGTTGTCTTGCTGCGCAGGAAGGCCTTTCCCTCGCTGAAAACAACATCATACCCCTTGTCTTCTAACATCGCCACTGAGATGAGATTCTTCTTCAATCCTGGAACATGCATGACTTCCTTCAATACAAAGGGTTTACAGACTCCCTCTCAAAGGAAATGGTACCGATACCGGTCGCACTGTATCTACCATCATCGCCCATCTCGATGTGCACTCCAAGATCTTTGTCCTCCAGATCAGAGAACAAATCTCTATCTCCCGTCATGTGGAAAGACGCACCACTGTCCAAGAACCACACTGATCCCATCACACTTGAAACCAAGCATGCGATCAATGAAAAATCAAGCTCAAACTGAGAAGCTAAGGCCTCTCCCCCTGCAGATCCAGCAGCTTGCTTGTTCTTCTTCTTCTGCGGACAATTTGTGGCATAGTGTCCGCGCTGGTGACAGTGAAAACACTTCACCTTGGACATATCCTGCTTCTTGCCTTTCGCACCAGACTGAGAAGCTTTCTTGCTCTTCCCTTTCTTTGCTTTGGAAGCCAAAGCACAATTCTCTTCATCAGCTCCCTTTAACGAAGATCCGTCCCTGGTACTCCGCCTGATCTCCTCCTGCACAAGATCTGACCATAGTCTTTCCCATCCTGGCAACTTCTCCCGACCATTGACAGGGTCCTGATAGGAATGCCAACTCTTCGGAAGACCAAGGAGAGCCAAGCTCACCAAGTCCTCATCATCGACAGTAACCCCCACACTTCCCAGCTCATCTCGACACTGAGTGAACTTCGTGAGATACTTGGGAATACTGTCACCCTTCTCGCATTTGATGTTTCTGAGTTTATCTTTGAGCGCCAGCTTCCTCTGATCGCTCTTGCTTGGAATAATTCTGTTAATGATTTCCACATCAAATATGGAGTAGCCTTTCCATGGAGGCTGGACACAATGTGATCCTTCACGCCCTCCAACAGAATCCTTCGACATTTTGCAATCTTCTTTTGCCAAGCATCAGCTTGAGTAGCATCAGTAGGCTTTGGGATATCTGTATCTATGAACTCCTTCAGCCCATTATCATCCAATACTGCCTCCATCTTGTCCTTCCATGCAATATAGTTTGAGCTGCCCTCAAGAGCATACTCCAATCGCAATCCGTTGAAAGACATTGTTGCGTTGTCACCAAGAAAATACTGCTGCAAATTCGAATTCCACCAGCAACCAACTCAACCGCCTCGGATCTAAGATTCGTGAGAACACAATATTTCTTGTACAGAGATCGACTGTATGGGCATTCACCAGATATCTCACCTTCCAAAAGAAGGATGAATCCAGAGGCTACCTGGCCCGATTACAGACTCTGCTTGAAGAAATAGAATGTAAACACTTCCTGAATAGTAGATCAGATGATCAACAGCTCTGATACCATGTAGAAATTTTGAATAATTTAACACATATTCAACAGATATTATCCTGATCATGTACTATTGCGGAAAACATACACAATACATAAGCTCCTCTACGTTGATCATCAATATAGCAGCATCAATAACAAAAACATCAAGAGCATTCACACATTAACACAGTATGTATCCCGGGGAAAGCATCTCGCTAAAAACCCCAACTATCTGTATATTAATGATTGAGTCATGTAAAATTACAAAGTACAATGCTTATCACAAGCAATCCAGTACCAGCTCCACCTGTTACACACAATACAGCTCAGATCTGAATCAATCACTGGCTCAAATCTCTTCCGCTGCTTGCCTGCCTCCGCTCCTCAATACCTGCACAAGAACCGGTGATAATTCCAAGGCAGCCACGTCTTTCCTTGGCTAAATCACATGAGAACAAGCTACAATGTGGGCAAACTCAGTGGCATACTCAATCCCCTGATTTTGGCAAGATCTGGTGCACAACTATAGTCACAACTGATAGCAATCTGATTCTCTAACACCTGTCCCTGCTGAACTGAACATGCACTGACATGCAACTGAGTTAACTGATGTATTCATTAGTTGTATTATGAGTTAATAACTTGTGAATTAATTAATAACTAATTCACCCAACTCATCTCTAGTCTATTCGCCAGTTAGACTAAATACAACCAGTTTAACAAAGCTAAACTGAACACAACTCCATCAACTGCACCTCCAGTCCACTAAACTCAACTCACTTGAGTTCTAACTGAAGTCATGCATGCAAATATTCAACTAACCCATAAGAACCACGTATTTCCTTCATGCAATTGCATGTGCCACATCCGTAGCTCGAACTGAAGTGCTCCAAGAGAATAAGACAAAGTTTATAGTCCAAATATTATTGTGAGATAATAATATTTGACTTTTCTATTTTTGACAGCCAGTCTAAAAATAGACTTGATCACTCACATCTTTCATCAAAAATAGAAGTCCATCTATTTTTCCAACTTGATCAATCATCCATAAACAGCAACCTGCAATCCATAGACATGATCCATATGTCTAAAAAAAGACATAGTCTAAAAATAGACTTGCGCCAAAAATAGCCTGCGGGCCCACTTAGTGAAGGCGACTCTTTTCACTAAGCTCCATCATCTTGTTGCAATCTCAACACCTTTGTTTCCACCTCTGCAGCTTTTCCACTCATACTTGCATCCTGTGGGGTACTCTTCTCTGTTCTAACCACGCAACCAAGTGGAGTCATCCATTCTTCTAGCCATTGTTGTACTATGGCGAGAAAGTCATCTTCAGCTACTAAGTATGACAATTGCTTCATGCCTAAGTTGGGTCCTTACTCTCATTTACATAAGCTCTCTGGAAGTTGGCTTTAAAATATGTAATGTGACAATACAACTTATACAAAATAGGTGACAACCTTGGACACTAATTCACCACCATGTGTAGATCCATTTTCATCGCCATAAATAAAATTTGATTCTCTATTACGCATGTCGTTTCCTTAGCAAACCAATAGGAGACATACCTCGTTTCCTCACAAACATCCACCTCAAAAGATGGAAATTGCGAGTCTTTTGGTTCTTTCCATGCAATCAACACGATGAGTATTAACAACCAAGAATAGTGGAACAACATCCCCTCTTCTTGTGCTTCCCTGTAGTCTATATAGATAGGAAGCCCAGTTAAAATGGACCCCTGCGATGCACTGCACAACCAAAGACAATACAGCTACAAGCACCTCATTGGCCCTGCGCTTCCTCATTATCTTACCTTCCAAGTTGTACGTGGTGAAACCCACCCCTTGGTCATAAATGGAATTGATGTCATATACCCATGAATTCTTCACTAATTTGAAATTTTCCTTGATCATTTGTGCCATCTACTTATTTTTATTCTTGCCCATAAATTATTTCGCAGGGTCTTTTCCCTAATGGGGAACACTCTGATTTTTCTGATTAACATGTCATCAATTGGACTCCTCATCCCTATCTGAATGCATCCATCATGTACCAATGTGAGGAGCTACCACACACAAATTATGCTGGATGTACTTTAACCGAAATGTGGCACATTCAACATATTCAAGAGGCCCACTCTCTATAATCGTGTAGTCCACTGGAACATCTCTAGACTTGTAACTCCACTTTCTGGGTACCAAACCTGCTTTAGATATCTACTTCATTCAGATTGAGGGTATTTTCTTTGATATTTAAAGTCCCTATCTTCCATCTTTAGTTGCAGGATACAACCCAATACCTCACCCTCAATTGACACTTCCTCTAGTCGCAATTGAGTGAACACGTCAAAATTTCCATCCTTGGGCTCCTTAACCAACTTAGTGTTTGGTTTTCTTGGTGGCATGTAAGGTCGGAGCACATCTATTCTTCCTCTATCTGCATGCATTGAAATTTAGCCTCCTTTTCACTATCATTGATCTGTTGTGACACCTTCTACTATATCATCTTGTTTCCTTGTTGCACCGACTTCTTCCCTTTATCTTCTTTGTTCTTCATGCAAGCTTATGTCTATGTTTTCTTCCTTAGGGATGTTCTGAGCTCCACCCCAGAGACCTCAGTTTGTCTCTTTTTCTACTTCTTCTGTGGTGGTGGTTCTGTGGGGACCTGCTTTCTCGGTTACCTCTTGTGTCTTGGGGACATGGATACTTTCACTCCTTGTGCCTCGATAATACCCGCTAATCCTTTCTCTGTAAATATTCCAATAAGTTCTTCAAAACTCCTATCAGACATACAATAGCTCTCTTATATGAAATTTCTCAACTTCTCCAGAGAGAAAAGTGTCAAATGTGGTGTGAGATATGGTTTTTAGAACAAATTTTAGTTCCAGCCTCATGATTTCTCCAATATTTGCTCATTTAATGTAGGTATGGGGCTAGATACAGGCACTTGTGCTTCATAAGTTCTCTTTTCCCACATCCCTTAATGAAAATTTCCTTTTAATGGTAGCTTTTTCCTTCCAACAGTCATATTTTCAGATAACTTTGACGAACCTTCCCTCATAGCACAGTCACCTTTTCTTTGTCGCAACTTCCTCAGACTTCATCATATTCCTGAGTATCATGCAATAATATTCCTTTGATGAGGTCCCTTTTCTGCAAAGTAATTTATAGTCACGTGAACACTTTCAACTACAAGTGGCACTAAGAATGCCTTCCCTTCAATTTTTATTGTGAATCTCCAAGGAGAGTGTCATCCCTATATATCTTCAATCTGCTACCATCCACTCAACCCAGAATTAACTAACTATTCAACTTTACAAGCTGAACTGCACCACCATTAGAGATGTGCTTGATGATATATGGTCCTAACCAATGTGTTTTAATGTTTCTTGGGAACTTGATGAATTTTTTGTCATATAACAATACTAGATCTCCTTCTAGGAATGTCTTCTACCTGATATGCATGTCATGCTAGGCTTTCTGCCTTCCTTTCTGTACTTGCTACTGGAACCCTGCTATGAACCAGTCTTCTTCTAGAGCTAGTATCTGTGACATTCTTTCATTCATAATGTCATGATCTGCCATATCTATGATGACTACAATTCTCAAACTTGGTGCAATGTATTCGATAGGCATAACTGTTGGGTTGTGTTATATTATTTCCACAACTAGCGTACGTAGTAAAGGGGGGGGGAGTTAGAGGGGGGTGCGGCCCCCCCTTCGTTGCACCGATTGCACAGCGAGGGGTTCACACGAGGGAGGCAGACCCTCCTATCCAGGGGGTTTGAGGGGGCCAGGTAGTCGTCCTCTATAGGGTCTGGGGCAGCACCCCGAGGAAATATTCTTAGACCCTATGTTAGGTTGGGCGACCTACCTATGGTTTTGTGCATGGTTTTCACACATGGTTTTGGATGCGATGGTTTTGGATATGATGGTTTGCGTCCATGGTATTTGATGCTTCGGCATGTATAAATATGTATTGTAACATTGAAAGGAATATAATGAAAAATCAAGCCGGTAGTCCCAGTTTTTGGATTCAAGGGAAATCTTTGTTTATGTGTGTTTTATGTGTTATGCTCTCGCATTTTTTATTTTTTATTCTTAGAATTCGTATGCAGGTAATTTATGTGTTAGGCCCCTATACTATTAGCGTAACCCCTTATTGTTATTATTGTGCCCTTACATTATTATTTTTATGTCGGCTTTGGTTATATTATGATCCCTTAGACTTCTATATATAGAAAAGAATTCTTTGCATTTGTATCATCCAAGAATTGTTCATTTGTGTAATGTAGAGGAGGTTGCCCCCTCGAAGAGGCTGATTTGTAAGGCGTTCATCTATCTTTTCTATCATTTTGTGATCTGGTTCCATAACATTTGGTATCAAAGCTTTGGATTCTAGGGTTTCGCTGCTCCAAACAGGTCATCATGGCATTTGCGCTATAACTTTTTTTCTGCGACGCCTCAGATGCTAAAACAAAAACCCATTTGGGGTGAAATAGTTCTGAACTTCGAGGCCGAAATTTAGATTTTTCATGTTATTTTTGTGGAGATATGATCTGAGGAAGTTGGCCTTTTTGTAAACTCCTGAATTACATTACAAACATGTGACCTAGGGAAAATAGTCATAATTTTGTTTTGAGCATTAGATTGAAATTTCGTAAGAAGTTACAGAAAGAGGATAGGCTGTAGTTTCCTGTGTATATTTTTTAGATCCTAAGGTCAAAACAGTGACACGTGGCAGTTCATACAAGTTCACTCTTCTAAAAAGGTATATAATTAGGTCCTCTTGGGAGATTGTGCATAACTCTTTCTTGGAGAATCTAAATTCGATCAAACTGGTGACATTGGAAAGAGGATGCAGAGGGTTACTGCAAATCACAATTTCAAAACTCAACGATCTGAAAGTATAGAGTTACAATCATTTCAAGATCAATCTCCTAAAATAAAAAAAAAGTGAGATGAGGAAGTTTGATGGCAGGGATTTGGTAAATTGGATACTACAGATGGAGAAATATTTTGATCTACATGGTGTACCACTATTACAAAAGGTATGTATTGCATATTCATATTTAGAACAAGATTAGTTTTTATGGTATAAAGGGCTCTGTTCTTGTAAACAACTTGTTACGTGGTCGATTTTCACAGAGGAAATTATAACACATTATGAGAATACAAAGAGAAACACCTTCTTTAGAGCAACACCACAATAGTTGGAAGAAAAAAGAGAAAAAAGGCTTTATTACAAGGTGGAAAGCAAAATTATGGAAACAAGGAATTCTACCCCTCACAACTATAAAGATGGAAGTGTTGTTTCTCCTATCCTTCCACAACCTACAAGGGTTACACCACAATAATTAGAAGAAAAAAGAGAAAAAAGGCTTTGTTACAATTGTGATAGCAAATGCACTAAAGATCATAACTTTCTGAGAAGAAATTATTTTGCATAGAGTATGAAGAGGTGAAAGAAAGGGATTAAGAAACATCAAAAGAAGAGGATATATGCCAGGAACCAACCCCAGAGAAAGAAGAAATGAATCCGACCATATATTGTAAAGCATTGGAAAGAATTACCACCCCTCGAAGAGGCTGAATTCTAAGGCATTCAACTATCTTTTCAATATTTTTGTGAGCTGGTTTCATAACATTTGTATCATCCAAGAATTGTTTATTTGTGTAATGTAAAGGAGGTTGGCCCCTCGAAGAGGCTGATTTCTAAGGTGTTCATCTATCTTTTCTATCATTTTGAGATCTAGTTTCATAACATTCTATACGGGGTTAAATCCTACATTTGGTATCAAATTTGTTTTGGCTTCAAGGGGATGCCTTTGTCGTTGAGTGGTTTTGTTCAGGCCTGTGGTAGACCCTGTTCAGTGGAGATTTGCAGGATCAGCTCTGGTGGTGAAAGAAGATGATGAGTAGTGGAAAGATAGAGATCAAGAAATTTAATGATCAGAGTTTTGAGTTGTGGAAACTCAAGATGGATGATCTATTGGTGGATAAATACCAGTGGCTTGTGATAGATCCGGGTACTAAACCAACGGGAATGTTTGATGAAGAATGGAAGAAGTTGGACCAGAAGGCAAAGAGCACAATACAATTGTGTGTCTCAGATTCAGTATTGCTGAATGTATCAGGGGAAGCTACAACTAAGTCTTTGTGGGACAAGTTAGGGACTTCGTACCAATCTAAGTCTTTGGTGAATAAACTGTTCCTATGGAAAAAGTTGTATAACCTGAGGATGAAAGATGAAGACTCAATGACAGAGCATCTGAACTCATTTAATACAATGGTAAGTTGGTTATTACTTGTTCATGTTAAAATTTTAGATAAAGATAAGTGCATTAGTTTGTTGTGTTCTCTACCAGATTCACAGGATAGTGTGGTTATTGCAATAGGTAGCAATGCAATTGCCTTGCAGTTTGATGAAATAGTCTCATCCTTGCTGACAGAGGAGATGAGATGGAAAAATATGGAGAGCCAGAATGGTGATGCCTTGTCTGCATGAGGATGGTCCCAGAACAGAAACAAAAAAATCATCGAGTGGGAGATCTAAATCTAGACGAATATCTAAATCTCCAGAAAAACCTATAAAGGTGGTTTGCTAAAAATGCAGAAAGGGAGGTCACTACAAAAGGGACTGTAAATCTAAAGCTCCTAACAAAGGAAAGGGATCTTGTGATGCTTCTTATGCAGAGGAGAAAACCACCTCAGATGAAAGTGGGGATGTGTACCTCGCTTCTTCAAGTACACATGTAGATCATGAGGCATGGTTGATTGACTCGGGTGCATCCTTTCACTTCACTCCCCATAGAGAGTGGTTCTATGAGAAATATGATGGTGGTGATGTATTATTAGGAGATGATAGGAATGCTAGATCATTGGTTGTGGAAAAGTAAAGTTGAAGTTACAAGGTGGAAGGGTTAGAACACTTATTTTTGTTATGCATATTCCTGCATTAGCCAAAAATCTGATTTTTGTAAGCAAGTTGGATGATGCAGGTGTAAAAATAGTGTCCGAGAAGGATACCTATGAGATGGTTTAGGGAGAACTGTATTGATGCATGGAGTTCAGATTAGAACTTTGTACAAGCTGGAAGGTAATACCGTTGTTGATGGGTGAAATAGTTCTATGGATCCTGAAAGTGGAGTAGAAAATCTAGTGGTCTCTGGAGAGAAGACCATGTTGTGGCATCAAAGGCTTGGACATATTGGAGAGAAGGCCCTTCGAATACTTCATAGTAAAGGTATGGTAGAAGGTATGAGTAATAGCTCTCTAGATTTTTATTTCTGTGAAAAATGTGTATATGGGAAGAAGCATCAGGTGAGTTTCCCCTCTGGTGGCAAGAGGGAAAAACAAATATCAGAGCTTGTGCATAGTGGTGTGTTTGGACTTGTGAAGGATCCATCACTGGGTAAGTTTGTGTACTATGTATCATTTATATATGAATTCTCTAGCAATACATGGATATATTTCCTTAAGAATAAATCTGAAGTCTTTGACAGATTTATGAATATAAGGCCCTGGTGGAAAACCAAACAGAGATGAAGACAAAAGTGTTGAGGGCAAATAACGATGGAGAGTTTTGTGGTGAGGAATTTGAAGAATTCTATAAGAAGTGTGTTATAGCATGAAAGAAGACTACTCCATATACACCTGAGAAAAATGGAGTTGTATTATGAATGAACAAGATGTTGATGGAAATGGCAAGAAGAATGCTCAGTGGTGTCGGGTTAGGACAAGAATTTTAGGCAGAGGCGGTGGAGACAACATGTTACCTAGTCAACAGATCACCTTCATCAGCATTGGAGGATAAGACTCCACAAAAGGTATGGATTGGTAAGTACCCCTCCCTTTCACATCTGAGGGTATTTGGATGTCATGCATATGTACATGTTCCAAAGGAGAAAATAACCAAGTTATATAGTAAATCTTAAAAGTGCATCTTTATTGGGTATAAGGATGGTTTAAAGGGTTATAAGCTTTGGAGCCCAGTAACAAGGAAGGTTGTGTATAGCTGAGATGTCGTGTTCAGAGAGGTGAAAAATATTTTTAAACATGAAGTCCCATCAAAGGAACCTGAGAAAATATAGTTTGAGCTAAAGGAGAAAGAAGCAAACTCTACTGTAGAGGAGAAATCTGAAGATGAGGAGCCACAAACTTTGGGTGTGAGAAGATTAGTTCAAGGAAGAAGGCAGCCAGAAATGTATAGTCCATCTGCTTTCTGTTCAAATTTTTCTTTATCTATTACTGATGATGATCCTAGAACTATGAAGGAAGTTGTAGATTTAGAGGATGGAAAACTCTGGAAAGAGATCATCGTTGATGAAATGACATCTTTGCATAAAAATGAAGCTAGGGATCTAGTGGAGTTGTTGGCTAGAAGGAAACCCATTGGTAGCAAATGTGTATTCAAGAAGAAGACAAATTCAAAAGGAAAGGTCAAGAAACACAAAGCTTGGTTGATAGCAAAAGGTTATTCCAAGGTTACATGAATTGAATTTGGTGATATTTTTCTCCTGTTGCCAATGTATCTTCTATTAGATCTTTTATCTGTTGTTGCTGCTTTTGATTTTGAGGTAGAACATATGGATGTGAAGACAACATTTCTTCACGGGGATCTTGAAGAGGAGATCTACATGAAGCAACCTAATTGCTTTGTGGTGAAGGGTAAAAAATAACTGGTATGCAAGTTAAAGAAGCCTTTGTATGGGTTAAAACACTCACCAAGGACGTGGTATCAAAAAATTGATAAATTTATATGGGGACTTGGCTTCACCAGAAGCAAAGCAGATCACTATGTATACTTTAAATTAATTAGTGATTGTGTTATTTATCTGGTTTTGTATGTGCTTGACATGTTGCTGGTTGTAAATGACAAAGAAATTATCCAGGATTTGAAGACCCAATTGTCCTCCAAATTCAACATGAAGGATCTTGGTGCTGCAAGCTATATTTTGGGCATGGAAATTAAAAGAGATCGGGCAAAGAGGAACCTTTGGTTAAACTAGAGGAAGTATGTCGAGACAATACTATAGAGGTTTAATATGCAGGATAGTAAACCGGTGAAGGTTCCTATTCTTGTAGGTGTAATAAATTTAGTTGTTGAATAGTGTCCCAAGACACAAGAAGAGGAAGAGGACATGTCCCGTGTTCCATATGCAAGTGTAGTTGATATCCTAATGTATGCAATGGTATGTACTAGACTAGACATTGCACATGTAGTGGGAGTATTGAGAAGGTTTATTTCAAAACTAGGGAAGGAGCATTAAAAAAAATGAAGCGGGTTTTAAGGTATTTGTGTGGAACTAGTGATTATGGCTTGTGCTACCAAGGAAGACCAGGATTGGATAGAGTGTTGAATATTCATGGCTTTGCTGATGCAGACTGGGTTGGAGATCTAGATCAGATAAGATCTACAAGTGGATATGTATTTAATCTATTTGGAGGTTCAGTCAGTTGGATGAGTAAGAAACAATATGTAGTGGTACTATCAACTACAAGGCGGAATACATGTGAGCCACTCATGTAAGAAAGCAGGCAGTTTGGTTACAGAGATTGTGTTCAAGTATGGGGTTAGTACAGGGAGCTATAAGGATAGACTGTGATAGCCAAAGTGAAATTTTCTTGGCAAAGAACCCTACTTATCATTCAAAGACAAAGCACATTAAGTTTCAATATCACTTTGTGAGGGATATGATAGAACACAAAAAGGTGTTGTTGGTAAAGGTGGACACTTTGAAGAATACTATAGATGCATTGACAAAATATGTGAGCTCTGAGAAGTTCTCTTGGTGTAGAGGAACAATGGGTTTTGTAGAGATGGATAAATGACTAAGATCTCATGTGGCACCTTGTGGAAAGAAAACAACAAGTGGGAGAATGTTGGGTTGTGCTATATTTTTTTAGACCCTATATTAGGTTGGGCGGACCTACCTATGATTTTCGCACATGGTTTTGGATGTGATGGTTTTCGGTCCATGGTTTTGGATGTAATGGTTTGCGGTCCATGGTATTGGATGCTTTGGCATGTATAAATATGTATTGTAACATTGAAATGAATATAATGAAAAATCAAGTTGGTAGTCCCGGTTTTGGGATCCAGGGGAAAATCTCTCTATATATGTGTTTTATTTGTTATTCTCTCGCATTGTTTATTCTCTGTTCTTATAATTCATATGTAGGTACTTTTTTATGAGGTTAAAACCTACAATAACTACATCTTATCCATATACCAACCTAAACGATGTCTTCCCTATCAATTTTGTAGGTTTCAACCCTGTACAGAATTTACCTGCATACGAATTATAAAACACAAAAAATAAAAAATGCGAGAGCGTAACACATAAAACACATATACACAAAGATTTTCCCCTGGATCCCAAAACCGGGACTACCATATTGATTTTTCATTATATTCCTTTCAATGTTAAAATACATATTTATAGTTGTCGAAGCATCCAATACCATGGACCGAAAAAACCATCGCATCCAAAACCATGGACCGAAAACCATCACGTCCAAAAAACATGTGCAAAAAAAATGCACAAAACCATAGGTTGGTTCGCCCAACCTAACATAGGGTCCAAAACCAAAATTTTTTGGGGCGCTGCCCAAAACCCATAAAGTGGGGTTATGGGTACACCTCAAATGCCATGTGACCCCCCTCTGCTAAATAATCAACGCAATGAAAGGGGGGCTCCGCCCTCCTCTAACCCCCTGGTTAACTATGTGGACTAGTCATGGAAAGAATATAACGTAACCCAACATTCTCCCACTTGTTGTTTTCTTTCCACAGGGGGCTACAAGAGATGTTAGTCATTTTTCCAGCCCTGAAATGCCCATTGTCTCTCTATACCAAGAGAACTTCTCAGAGCTCACAGATTTTGTCAATGCATCTGCAGTATTCTTCAAAGTTTCCACCTTTACCAACACATTTTTGTCTTCTATCATATCCCTCACAAAGTGATACTGAACATCAATGTTTTTTGTCTTTGAACGATATGCAGGGTTCTTTGCCAAGAAAATTGCACTTTAGCTGTCATAGTCTATCCTTATAACTCCTTGTACTAACCCCATACTTGAACACAATCTCTACAAACAAACTGCTTCCTTGCTTGCATGAGTGGCTACCATGTATTTTGCCTCTGTAGTTGATAGTGCCACTACAGATTGTTTCTTACTCATCCAACTCACTTCACCTCCAAATAGGTTAAACACATACCCACTTTTAGATCTTCTCTGATCCAGATCTCCTACCCAATCTGCATCAACAAAGCCACGAGTATCCAATATTCTGTCTAATCTTGGTCTTCCTTGGTAGCACAAACCATAATCACTAGTGCCACGCAAATACCTGAAAACCTACTTCACTATTGTCTAATGGTCCTTCCTTGGTTTTGACATAAACTTGCTCAATACTCCCACTGCATGTGCAATGTCTAGTGTAGTACAGGCCATTGCATACTTCAGGCTACCGACTACACTTGCATATGGAACACGGGACATGTCCTCTTCCTCTTCTTGTGTCTTGGGACACTGTTCAACAGATAACCTCACACCTACAGGAATAGAAACCTTCACAGGTTTACTATCTTGCATATTAAGCCTCTGTAGTATTGTCTCGACATACTTCCTCTGGTTTAACCACAACTTCCTCTTTTCCCGATCTCTTTTAATTTCCAAGATCTTTATGTCGAATTTGGAGGACAGTTGGGTCTTCAAATCCTGGATAATTTCTTTGTAATTTCCAACTAGCAACATATCATCCACATACAAGACTAGATAAATAACACGGTCACCAATTAATACACACACTGATCTTCTTTGCTTCTGGTGAATCCAAGTCCCTGTATAAATGTATCAAATTTCTGATACCACATTTTTGGTGAATATTTCAATCCATACAGAGACTTCTTTAACTTGCATACCAGTTCTTTCTTACCCTTCACCGCAAAGCCTTCGGGTTTCTTTATGTACATTTCCTCTTCCAGATCCCCGTGAAGAAATGTTGTCTTCACACCCATCTATTATACCTCAAAATTAAAAGCAGCAGCAATAGATAAAAGTAATCTAATAGAAGTTACCTTGGAAATAGGAGAAAAAATATCACTAAAATAAATTCCCAGCACCTAGGAATAACCTTTTGCTACTAACTAAGATTTGTATTTCTCCACCTTTCCTTCTACATTTGTCTTCTTCTTGAACACCCATTTGCTGCCAATGGGTTTCCTTCGAGTTGGAAACTCCACCAGATCCCAAGCCTCATTTTTGTGCAAAGATGAAATTTCATCAACCATGGCATATTTCTAGAGTTTTCCATCCTTTGAATCCATTGCTTCCTTCATAGTTATGGGATCATCATCAGTAACAGACAAAGAAAAATTTGAACAAAAAGTAG
Organism: Pinus taeda; assembly: GCA_000404065.3. Classification (NCBI taxonomy): domain Eukaryota; kingdom Viridiplantae; phylum Streptophyta; class Pinopsida; order Pinales; family Pinaceae; genus Pinus; species Pinus taeda. The sequence goes on from APFE031738584.1 coordinate 18,261, forward strand.
ACGGACTATACCTTTCTGGCTGCCTTCTTTCTCGAGCTGATCTTCTCACAACCGGAGTTTTTGGCTCTTCATCTTCTGATTCCTCCTCTGCTACAGAGTCTGATTCTTCCTCCTTTAGTTCAAACTCTATCTTCACAGGTTCCTTTGGTTGGACTTCATGTTTAATAACATCTTTCACCTCTCTAAACACCACATCTTGACTGTACACAACCTTCCTTGTTACTGGGTTCCAAAATTTATAACCCTTTAAACCATCCTTATACCCAATAAAGATGCACTTTTCAGATTTACTATCCAACTTGGTTCGTTTCTCCTTTGGAACATGTACATATGCATCACATCCAAATACTCTCAGATGTGAAAGAGAGGGTTTCTTACTAGTCCATACTTCTTGTGGAGTCCTATCCTCCAACACTGATGAAGGTCACCTGTTGACCAGGTAACATGCAGTGTCCACCGCCTCTGCCTAGAATTCCTGTCCTAACCTAGTACCACTGAGCATGCTTCTTGCCCTTTCCATCAATGTCTTGTCCATTCTTTTTGCAACTCCATTTTGCTAAGGTGTATATGGAGTAGTTTTTTGTTATGCTATACCACACTTCTTACATAATTCTTCAAATTTCTTGCTGCAAAACTCTTCACCATTATCGGTCCTCAACACCTTTATCTTCTTCTCTTTCTGATTTTCCACGAGAGCCTTAAATTCTTTAAACCTGTCAAAGACTTCAAATTTATTCTTAAGGAAATATATCCATGTATTCCTTGAAAAGTCATATATAAATGATACATAGTACACAAACTTACCCAGTGATGGAACCTTCACAGGTCAAAAACATATCACTGTGCACAAGCTCTAATATCTATTTCGCCCTCTTACTACCAGAGGGGAAACTCACTCGATTCTTCTTCCCATATACACAATTTTCATAGAAATCAAAATCTAGAGAGCTATTACTCATACCTTCTACCATACCTTTAGCATGAAGTATTCGAAGGCCCTTCTCTCCAATATGTCCAAGCCTTTGATGCCACAACATGGCCTTTTCTCCAAAGACTATTATATTTTCTGCTCCACTTTCAGGAACCACAAAACTATTGCACCCATCAATAACAGTGCAACCTTGCAGCTTGTATAGAGTTTCAATCTGAACTCCTTGCATCAATACCAGTGCTCCCTGAACCATTTTGCACGTCTCCTTCTCAAACACTCTTTTTACACCTAGATCATCCAGCCTTCTTACAAAAATCAGATTTTTGGCTAATGCAAGAATATACAGAACACCCGGAAGTGTTCTAACCCTTCCACCTTGCAACTTCAACTTTACTTTTCCGCAACCAATGATTTTAGCATTCCTGTCATCCCCCAAGAACACATCACCACCATCATATTTCTCATACTCACATAACCACTCTCTATGGGGAGTGAAGTGAAAGGATGCACCTAAGTCAATCAACCATGCCTCATGATCTACATGTGTACTTCAAGAGGCCAAGTACACATCCCCACCTTCATCTGAGGTGGTTTTTGCCTCTGTAGAAGGAGCATCATCAGATCCCTTTCCTTTATCAGGAGCTTTAGATTTACAGTCCCTTTTGTAGTGCCCTTCCTTTCCTCATTTCTAGCACAACACCTTTATAGGTTTTCCTGGAGATTTATATCTTCCTCTAGATTTATATCTCCCACTCAATGACTTATTTTTGTTTCTATTCTGGGACCGTCTTCATATAGACAAGGCATCACCATTTTGTCTCTCCGTATTTTTTCGACTCATTTCCTCTGTTAGCAAGGATGAGACTATTTCATCAAACTTCAAGGCATTTGAATTACTACCTATTGCAATAACCAGGATATCCCATGAATTTGGTAGAGAACACAACAAACTGATGCACTTATCTTCATATGAAATTTTAATATCAACAGATAATAACTAACTTACCACAGTATTAAATGCATTCAGATGTTCTGTCACCAAGTCTCCATCTTTCATCCTCAGGTTATACAAATTTTTCCATAGGAATAGTTTATTCACCAGAGATTTAGATTGGTACAAAGTCCCTAACTTGTCCCACAAAGCCTTTTCCGTAGCTTCCCCTGATACATTCAGCAATATTGAATCTGAGACACAATCATATTCTGCGCTTTGCCTTATGATCCAACTTCTTCCATTCTTCATCGGACACTCCCATTGGTTTAATACCCAGATCTATCGCAATCCACTGATCTTTATCCACCAACAAATCCTCCATCTTGAGTTTCCACAACCCAAAGCTTTGACCATTAAATTTCTTGATCTCTATCCTTCCACTACTCGCCATCTTCGTTCACCAATAGAATCGATCTCACATATTTCCCATTGAACAAGGTCTACCACAGGCTCGAGCGAAACCCCTCAGCAACAAAGGCATTCCCTTGAAGCCAAAACTGCTCTGATACCAAATGTAGGTTTCAATCCTGTATAGAAATTACCTACATATGAATTCTAAAACACAGAAAATAAACAATGCGAGAGCATAACAAATAAAACACATACACAAAGATTTTCCCATGGATCCCAAAAACCAGGACTACCAGCTTGACTTTTCATTATGTTCCTTTCAATGTTACAATACATATTTATACATGTTGAAACATGCAATACCATAGACCAAAAAAACCATTATGTCCAAAACCATGGACTGAAAACCATCGTGTCCAAAAAACATGTGCGAAAAACATGCACAAAACCATAGGTGGGTCCACCCAACCTAACATAGGGTCCAAAACCAAAATTTTCTAGGGCGCTACCCAAGACCCCATAAAGTGGGGTTACGGGTACACCTAAAACCCCATGTGACCCCCTCCACTACACAATCAACGCAACGAAAGGGGGGCTCCGCCCTCCTCTAATTCCATGGTTAATTATGTGGGATAGTGATGGAAAGAATATAACATAACCCAACAAATTTCTTGTATGTTGTTCTATGTGCCCACAACAACGTTGGAACTCTCAAAGCCTAATCATCTATGTTCACATTGCATATCTTGGTCAATGCATTCTCCAGAATATTATTGAAAGATTCCATTGTTCCATTTACCTAAGGATGATAAGGAGTGCTCTTCTGGTAGTAAACTTGAAATTCTTCAATTAGTTATTCAATGGTTGTGTTCAAGAAATGTGTGCCTTGGTCACTCATCAATATCTTTGTACATCCAAAACTAGACAATATATATTTAAGTATGAACTTCATAGTAGTTTCTGAACTGAAATCCTTCACTGGTTGTGCCTCAACCCATCTTGTCACATAATCAATTACAGTGATTAGATACCTTGCACCAACCTTATTTCCTAAAAGACTAATAGATCCAACAAAGTCAATCACACATTTGTCAAAATCCTACAAAGTTACTTGTGGCACTAGTGGCATCTTGTCTACTCTATATCACTTCCCTATTCTTTGACATACATCACATGCTTGACATACTTCTTTTGCATCCTTATGTACTATGGGTCACCATAACCCAACTCTTAAGATTTTCAGCACAATGGATTTTCCTGCATAGTTCCCCCCTACGACTCCTCCATGAGCTTCTGCTAGAATACTCTATCATTCATGTTCAGGGACGTGTCTCCGTAGTACTTCATCTAGTCCCATTTTGTACAAGTGTGCAACAATCAGTGAGAAATCAGCTACTCGAATGACCAACTCCTTCCTTTCCTTCATAGTTTACTTTGCAGGCACCATTCCTATGGTCATAAATCGAATAATATTCGAGAAGTGATCATACATGACTCTAATTGTGAAAGTTATGCATTGGGCAGGTTATCTTTGATATTTGTGGGTTATTCTCTATGTCTATTCTTAATAGATGGTCAGGTCCCATATTCAATTTCCCTCACTTTACTATAACTTCAAAGTCATATTCCTAGAATAATAACAACCATCGACATATATTTCCTCCTAAAACAGGCTTATTCACTAAATATTTCAGCGCAGAGTGATCAATGAACATTTGGAAATGTGCCCCCAATAAATAGTGCTTGAACTTATGTAATGCATATACCATAGCTAATCCCTCTCTTTCGGTCGTGCTATAGTTATTTTCCATGTTGGACAATTTATTGCTTGCAAATTCTATTTGATCATCAATTTCCCCTACTCCTAGTTGTGCTAGCACTAGACCCAATGCTATGCAAGATGCATCAACATGTACATGGAAATCCTTCTTCTGGTATGGGAAAACTAGAATATGCACAGTTACCATCTTCTCTTCGCTCCATTGAAAGGTCACATATTTCTTTAGCAATTTCTCCATCGGTCTAGTTATCTACTCATACCCCTTTATAAACTTTATGTAGTAGCCAATGTTTCCCAGTTTCGTGCTCAGTTGTATAACTCTTTTTGGTGCTAGAGGGTTGACAATAACAACGATCTTTATGGGATCCACCATTAATCCTTATTCACAAACTACATGTCCCAACAGTATGCCAAATGGTGTAAAAAATATGCACTTCTTCAAGTTTAATGAGATCTAGTATTGCCTACACATATCCAACATCAACCTTAAGCTTGCCACATGCATATTTAATAGACCGAAGGCTATCCAATCGTCAAAGAATACTTCCAGAAACTTGTGTATATATTATTTTAAGGTAGCAATTAGAAATCTGGAAAATATAGCAGACACATTCTCTAATCCAAAAGGCATCACTCGATACTAATAAGAGCCTAATTCTGTCGCAAAAGTTGTTTTATGTCTATCTTCTAGCCCAATTTTGATCTGATGGTATCCTAAAAAGCCATATGTGAAAGAATAGGCCTCCTGTCCTCCTACATTGTCCAATACTTCATCTATAAATGGTATAGGGAAGGGGTCATGTAGGCATGCATCATTCAATTTCCTTCAGTCAACACAAATTTTAATTTCCCCTTTTGCCTTTTTTTCTTGAACCATCATGGGGCTTACCCATTCAGACTCCTTGATAGGTTCAATTATCTAAGATATTAAATTTTTTTATAAATCTTCTTTCACCTTCTCCTTATATTTTGGATTCAGCATATAAGGTATTTGCTTGAAAGGCTTCACATCCATCTTGAGAGGAATCCTCATGACTCCCAAATATCCTAATATGTCCTTCATATCTAAAAACTTAGTAGGGAACAACTCTTGATATTCATGGAAGAGATATATTATCTTGCTGACTATGTCTTCATCCTAGTAATCTCCTATTGTTGCGTACTTCAGTTCAGCCCCTAACCCAATATTTACCTTTGTCGACTTTAATGGCTTCACTATATCAGACATCTCTATCTCAAGCCCACTTACTTTGTGATGAGCTTCTTATTCTTTGATGTCAGTATTGCAATGATCTTCATCCTCTTTGGTAGTGAGATTATAGCATTCCATTACATTACGTGTCTACATAGCCCAATTAGGTTTCCAAATAACTAGAACTTTGTTCTAGAAAATATTTTTCTTAACTATATTCAGAGCTTCATCTATATGTGGACAATCATCTTCAAACCTGTATTTCATTATAAATCCATCAACCATTTCTTCTCAGCTAGCATTACCATGTTGAAGCTTGGTTTCCAAATACCAATTCTGAGGAATTGTCTCCAACCTATGGATGAAACCATGCACCCATTGTTCTCACTGAATTTATCCCCAAGCTGCCATATAGAGTTGTATGTGGTGTCTAGGAGCATTCTGGTCATCATACTTGTCTATGAGCTATGTTTCTACTTGACCAAATCTTACTCGCATCAACCTTCTACATTTTTTCCAATCTCGTATATTCTTCTTATGAGTACCCCACCATCTAGCAGGAGTAGCCCTCAGTGCTTGATCCAGAGCTAACAATTTATGGCATTCAAGTACCCATATTTCATAATCTCTAAAGAAAGTATTTACATCATTGAAACCATCATATAACGGTAAATCATGTACCTCATTTTTCATACAATGCACTGCTTTAGTGATCCTTTCACATCGCCTTGCAGACACTTCATGCAACATGTTCTGCCAGTTTTCCAATTCCTCTTCTGAATTTGAAGTGCAAGAACTATCTTGCTTCCAAGTCAGTTTTCCATCTATAATAGGGTTAATACATTCTTCTTTATTTGTTGTTATTGGATAAATGTTGTCGATGTATTTTGCGATGTATTATTCTCTGATAGGTTCAGTATATCTCACCCCCTTCAATGGATCTAATGGAACAATGACTCTCATATTATTGCTTTCAAATATCATTTACCTTTTCTTCAAGTTAATTATAGCAATGTTACCAAATGCCCAATCCAATCCAAGCAACACAGGGTAGGGATCATCGTCATCCAAAATCTCAATCACTTTGAAGTTAGTGGTAGTGCACACTCCATCAATGTATACTATGATACCTGACAATCTTCTTAGAGGGATGAGCTTCTATTGATTCACCATCTTCAGCTAGATAGTTAACCATTGCAGCTTCATCTTACGCATTAATTCCCAAGTTTTCTTTGGTAAGACATTGGCATCAGATCCTAGTTCTAAGATAACCTAATGCATGTTGTATTCCCCTATCTACGTTGTAAGCCTCATTTCCTTTCCACTCTGCTTCTTGTGTCTATGTAGATTTGTTGGGACGGGGTCCCCTAGGTTAGTTTTGTTAACATATTGTAATTCTTTTCATTTTGAGGAGCGAAGTGTGAGTAACGCAGGTCAATAGGAGTCAAGGAGCTAAATAAAGTCAAATCCCCTTAGTTTTTGTATTATTTTGAGATATTCCCATGGTTCGCAGACAATATTATTGTAATAGAAAAGAGTATATAAAAGGTTGTCTTAGCGAGTCTAAGGAATAACATAACTGAACAGAATGAGATTTTGATATGTTCTAAGTCTATACAATCTTTTTGTGTTTTGGCGAAGGGGAAGGCTCCTGTAACTGAGTGCACAAAGACCTTTGTAAGTCTGCAGCTAAGTGTGAAAGCCCCTGCAGTTGTGTGCATAGGGTCTAGAGAGTTTGTATGAGGAAGATCTAAAGTAGTAAAGAATATTTCAACCAATCCTGTGTCTATTTTTGTATAATTGTTTATTTTCTATATTTACAGACTTGAACGATAGTTATCTGTATTTCTGAATTTACTACTTGCAGAGATCTAGATCCATCATTATATGTGATTTTATGTATGATTAGACATTTATGTGAAGTTTATAACTCTCTTTAAATGAAAATCAATTAAGTTTGGAAATTTCATGAATAAGGATTCGTGAAGGTCAGATCTGACCTTAAACTGAAGAAAATTCCTTAACTCCACATCACATAGCTTTTTGGATGCAGAATCCTAGTTCTAGCATCCCCAATATTGCCTCGGGTGAGAATGCAGTCTGTGTTATGCAAGTTTTTTCCTAAAGGGCTGGTAGTGTATGTTTTTTTTGGTTAGTGCAACTAACTCGAAACCTGGTTCCAAACCCCCCCAAGCCAACAAATGGTTTTATTGCCAAGAACATGATCTATCTCAGGGATGTGTGATGTGGTGTAAGTGGATACCAACTAAGAAGGAAATTGAGAAGTGGATAGATTGGAAGTTGCACACGTTTGTAGCTCAGGAGAATAGGAATCCACTCTTGCCAAAAGAAAAGTGGTTACAGAGGTGTCTCTACACAAAAGTAAACAAAGTTTTCTTTTCATTTTTCCTTCTAAATTACACAAGTGGCTATCAAAATTAGCAGATAGTGAACCTACTTAGAAGCACGATGATCCTATTGTGTGGACTTGAGAATTAGTCAAACATCTTGAAGGATATTTTATAAGGTTGCAAGGGTTGTTGATTACTAGATTGATAGTATTTTGGGTGGCTTCATCACTAAATTTGCAATAGATACATCTGTTTCTTATAGCGAAGTTGAACGACAAATCTTCAAAGGTCCTAGAGGTAAGTACCTAAAATTGCTAAAAACCTGGATTAAAATGATTTTGTGTGAAAAGGAGATTCTGCCTTTACCTTAATGTTTAATAGGGGTTCGAATGGATCTACGTGAAGTGGAAATCAATTCAAAGTAGATCTAGATAAATTTGTTAGAAGTGAATACAATCCCTTATTGGGAGGGTCTGAAAGTGAAGAAGAACAAAGTAGCCCTAGTACGCGCGGAGGTGTGACATAGGCAGTAGATCAAGGTACTTCTAGAATTCCACATCTAACCACTCTACTTCCACCTTTACCTCTGCCTCATACACCTACACCTACACCTAGACCTCCACCTCCACCTTCACTATTGAGTATGGAAAATATAGAGAAAATTCCTATATTCATGGGTCAGGAATCAGAGGATCTCAAAAAAATTTGGTTCATCGCAAAGTCAGTGTGGAAATCACAACAGCTTAAGGATGATGACATGGAGATAATGAAACTAGTCACAATGCTACAAGACAGAGTGCTTAGTTGGTACATCAGATACAACACATCTCATCTGACTGCTTCATTGGTTAATACAAAGGATGCATTGAATGTAGAATTTAAGAAGTTGAAGTCAAAAGTTTAGTGTGTGACCAAAATCAAGGAGGTAAATAAGAGGGTTAATGAGTCTATGTGGGATATAGATCAGTGGATGAAATGCTTACTAAGTCAAGCTAACCTTCAGATTTCATATGAACAACATAGGGATTGGTATATAGGTTCACTATTACCTCACTTAAGATTGTCGTTATCTCAATAGAAGATTGGGTCTCAAGCAGAAGCGTTGGAAATCATGATGAAGATAGAAGCCTCATCGATCTAGGAAATGAATGTAGGAGTTCCACAGGTCCAAGCATAGCTAGCAAGCCTACATATGGAGTTGTAGGATCTGAAGAAGGGATAGGAGGTTAAGTCAGAGACACATCCTGAATTTTGGTGCAAAACATGCAAGGTTGAAGGTCATCATAAGAATCAATGCCTTGTATTCTGAGATTATATATCTATGGGAGGTCCTAACCCACTAGAGCTAGAATATTCTACTAGATCGAGCACCGGTGCAAGTACCTAGTGTAGTATCTTCCAAGTATCAGAACAACATTGGACGGATAATTGCTCCCCATTACAAAAGTTTATACAGTCTCAAAAGCAACTCTTTTGTAACTTTTGTAAATCTTTTGGTCATGACGAGAGGAATTGTTGAAGCTGTGAACTAATGATGGACATAACCACAGTATATAAAATGCATTTGAAAATTGTGCGCAGAATAGCCAAGGCTCACCTATAGCTCATAGAGGATTCTAAGGATGGGGAAGAGGAGGAGGAGGAGGAGATGGATGTGGTCAGAGCCAGATTATTTGCTACAACTGCTTAGAACCTTGAAACTTTGCACGTGACTATCAGAATCCAATGTATCAGATCTCGTTGAATTTGAAGAAATGAATTTTTTGTGTACCTTATGGAATATTGCTAGGCCATGTTATCTGTAAGCAGGGATTGATGGTAGATCCTACTAATATCACTATAATTATCAATCTAGAGCCCCCTAGGAATGTAAATAAGCTACACATGACATTGGGTCATACTGGTTACTATAGGAATCTTATTAAGGCATATGCGCAGATCACTACACCTATGGAGAAGCTGTTAAAAAAGGATTCTACGTTTTTCTCGGAAGATGATTGTTAGAAGAGCTTGGATACTCTAAAGGAGAAGATGGTTATGGTGCTAATCCTAGTATTCCCAGATTGGAAGAAGGAATTTCATGTGCATGTGGATGTGTCTTGCATAGCATTGGGAGTCATCTTAACACAACCAGGGATTGGAGATATCGATCACCCAATTACATTTTATAGTTAGAAACTATCTAAGGCTAAGAAGAACTACTCAAACGTAGCGCGAAGGATTGGCCATGGTTTATGAAATATAGAAGTTCAGTTATTATCTATTAGGTGTGCACTTTAATATGTACATAAACCATTTTTCTTTGAAGTACCTGGTCAATAAGCCTATGTTGGGGGGAGAAATCTATAGATGGTTTCTCCTTTTCCAAGAATATGATTTTGAAGTAATAGTGAAGCTTGGGAGATTGAATGTTGGACCAGACCACATTTCTTGGATAAAAAATAGAAAAGAGCCTACCAATATTGAGGAAGGATTATCTGACGTATAGCTCTTTGCTGTCAAGGTTGCAAACGAGAATTTTGCAAAAGTTATTCAGTTTTTATTTACTAACATAGCTCCTAAAGGTTATATGATGCAACAAAATAAGGAATTAGTTATCAGGGTTGTAGAATTTTTTTGTGATTGTAGGACAATTATATACGATGGGGTTGGATGAATTTCTACATCGATATGTGCCCAAATATGAAAGACACAACATTCTAGTTGAAGCACATGGTGGTGTCGCTGGAGGATATTATGCAAGTAAGGAAACTACGTAGAAGATCCTACTAGGAGGGTTATGGTGGCTGATGTTACATAAAGATTCCAAGGAATATTGAAGTGCGTGCATGCGATGTGTGTCAAAGGATCGAGAGACCATCATGAAGGGATGAAATTCCATTAAATCCACAGGCCACGTTACAAGTATTTGATAAATGGGAAATTGAATTTGTTGGATCTATTCAGCCACCGGGAAAGAAGACGGGAGTGTGTTATATTATCACTATGATGGATTACTTAACTAGGTGGGCCAATGCACAACCTGTTAAGGATTGTAGCATATAAACTACTATGAATTTCATATTCAAGTTTATTATGTTAAGGTTTGGATGCTTGAAGATTTTGATGAGTGGAAGAGGGTCACACTTCCTGAATGGGACAATCATAGCTTTGACAGAAGAGTTCCATATGTACCATAAGAAGAGTATGCCATATCACCCCCAGGCGATTGGCACTATCAAAGCTTTCAAAATGATATTGGAGAATGCCATCAAAGAGGTCTGCAATGTTCATAGGAATGATTGGGATGTGCACATACCAGTAGTTCTATGGGAATGTAGGACTACCTGTAAGAAATTGACTTGGAAAACACCCTTTTGACTTGTTTATAGACAGGAAGAAATAATGCTAATGGAATACATAATGCCCAACCTAAGGGAGACGGAAGATCACGACATCATGGAAGAACGACTAGCATAGCTGTTGGCATTAGAGGAATACCACTTTTTGGCTGACTTTAATCAACAGGTACAGAAAGATAGAGAAAAGGAGTGGCACAATTGTCACATCAAGAAACGCACTTTCAAGAATGGTGATTTGGTCCTGATGTATGATAGTAAGTGTACCAAATTTCTAGGGAAGTTTCAGATGAACTGGTTCAAACCGTATGTAATTAAGGACATTTTTGGTGGTGGCACAATTCATCTCATGAAGTTGAATGAGGAAGTATTTCCTAGTAGGATTAATGGGAGCAAGTTGAAGGTCTATAGGGACGATCCCTCCCTTGTGCAATGACTACATAGCCGCAGGAAAGTCTTAATGATTCTGGTAGTTGAAAGAAAGTGCAGGACTATAAACTACTCTACCAAGGAAATTTTTATCGAAGAACGAAGGTTGTGCGATGTTTTGGGAGATCAAGTAGGTGGAAATTATCACAAAGTAGTTGCACCACAAGAAGGATTTCCATGCATCCTACCCAAAAAGTGACCATTGTAATAGCTAAAGTTGATTTGACAATGATTTTACCATTAAAAGGAGCAGGGGAAATGCATTTAAGGTGAAAATCAAGGAAAATATGCCACCAAAATCTCATTTATGAGGAATATTTGTGGGGGAATGGACAATTTGAATTTGGATCAGGTTATGAATATCTCACCCTACTCCACAACTGGACACTTTACTTCTTGGGAAATTGCTATGTGTTGTTGCGCTTAAAGATCTAAGTGTGTTGCTTCATGTCTGGTTAGCTGAGTTGGGTAGAAGTTGAGCAAGAGTTCTTGAAGAGAGGGTTAGGAAAAATCATGAATGCAACACCTCCCATCCCTGCCACAACACCAAAGTCATCAAGGCCAAAGCAGAAAAATCCACAACAACCCCAGATTCAGAAATCACCATGGAAGATTCCAAATGAGCAAAGGAGGAAGGGTAGAATGGATAAAAAAAGCAGCCTATGGAACCTTCGGACTTGGACGAAGCCAATTTTTCTATTTTTGCCATATACCACCATGGAAGTCGATCACCAAAGTAACTAAGGAACTAAACTCTATAAAATTAAAGTTATTCATGTTGTTGTTATTGAAGGAAGTACCTATTGGGGGTGACTTGTTATCCCGGGTACCATATCTGAAGATGGAAGATTGGGATTTGGGCAACCATGAGAAATTTCCACAATTGGAACCTAGCAAGTACTTGAATATGGTCTACTATAAGGAGGCAAGCATTATGAGACTTGAACCAATGAAGTGGGCGATCGATATTGAGTGTGCAGGGTTCCTCAATATGTTGTATGTCCTGCATTTTAGCTACAACATTATTAACACTATTTGTGTGCACCATTTGTTGGCACTGGTCCACGATGGGTGCCTCTGGATGGGAGGACCCATACGAATTGATGACATCTTGATACACAAAATGACATTGCTACCATATGAGGGTGTGAACCCCGCAGATTCTTTTGTGGTGAATTCACAAGAGAAAAATCTCGTGAACCAAATGAAAAGTGACTTTAGGTTGGTCAAGAAGTTGTGGGGATATGCCATCAGTTCCATCTCAAATGAAGTTATGGAGTTTTCTGTATAGATCTTAGTAGGAAAAATCATGAAAAGTTTCATGCTAATGAATTACCAATGCTAGTGGTATCCTTGGTTGTGCAGTGCAACAAGGGGGTTCAATTCAATTTCATGAAGTACCTATGCGAGAATTTTTGGATGATTGTTGCAAGGTGTAGTTGGAAGGAAAATAATTCTACTATGTGTGGCTGTTATTATTGATCATGTTGATATCTTGGAAGGTGCTAGAGGATTCCCAATTCCCCACCAAGGATCTAGAGTTTTGTCAGGCTACCAAAATTGCCTCGCTATGGGAAACAAAGGACCATTCCCATGTCATTGAAAATAACATGTTCTGGGTAATGTTTGAAATGGAATTGTGAATGGTGATTAACCATAAGCCACGGTTGTCACCAAGTCTGTTTATAGAATATCAATCCATTTTTTATTTTAAGGCTAATATCCACCATGTAGACATCCACGTGAGGCATGATTTGATGAAGAAGTGGACGAAGTTTCTATTTATGGTCATCGAAGACGATATCACACAGTTAGTCCTTCAGTGCTCAAGCGATTGGATCCTTTCGATAAATATTGTAGAAGGTATACTAGGAACTAGTCAAGAAGGTGTAGTAGGGACTGGTACAGAGGTGCAAAAGAAAAATAAGATGGTGACCATCGACCTAGAAAAGAATATTGTGCAGGAACTAGAGCGCAAGCATGAAGAAGAGAAGCATATAAAAGAACTTGATCAGGGTACCGAAGATCCCTTTGTAGATGTGGAGGGTGTTTATTCTCCCTTTATTTTCAAACCACAATGAAAGTCAAGTGCAAGAGGCACACATAAGAAGGACAAAGCTGATAAGTCCGCTGGTGCGAAGGCCATAGTCCTCACTAAGGGAGACCTTGATGAAATTGGAGATATTGTATGGTCCACGACAAAAGATATCTGGAGCCACATTGAAGAATAGTACTAGTTTGTTTTGATGAAGGTTTAAGAGGGCCTCAAAGAGTTGCAAGTTTAGGTGATCCAAGTTCAAGTTAGCGTGGTTCAAGTGAGCTAGTCTCAAGCGAGTGAGAAACCAACAACATTGTGTAGTGTGTAGTTGGTACTCACTTCGGAGGTCTGCACTGTATCCCTACCTGATGGATCCTTACACATGAACGATGCCACAGAATGGGCGAGTGCCCAACCACCTAAGAGCATAAGTATTAACCTCACTGTGGTCCCGCTATCCACATTGCATGAGCTAAAATAAGGTGTAGCAAATGAGCTTAACGTGAGAGAGTAATAGGTTCTCATGATGATAAAGGATGTGTAAATCACTAGTCCATAGATGTGCAATGAAAATCACAAATCTCTCTAGGATCGTGATGACACAACTGCGAGAAGGGCGCAGCTAGAGCAAGCAATTTCCAGAGTATGCAGTGAGCTCCTCGAGCTCCAGATTTAGTTTGAGGCTGCTTCCGAAGAAAAAGTGCAGTATCTGGTAGATGCATTTAGAGAATCAAAGGTGTAGGTGGATAAATTTTACTTCGATCTAGAGCTATAAATCACTGAGCTTCAATTGAATCTGCAACCCACCACACCACCGAAGATCTGAGAGAAGTGCAAGGCTTCCATCAGGATAGATAGGGAAAAGCACGCTGTTGTAGATAATAATTGTAGCCATTTTTTTAAAGAGACCCTAGAACTATCGGCCTCATTCCTGGAGGATCCATAGGTGAAAAATATTGATGTCACCACCTAGCATAAGGAGCTGTAATATGAAGAGATAAAGGAAATGATGCACACCTTAGCCCCTGTGCAATGGTTTGCCCAGTAGAAAGAGGGGACATCCCTGCAAGGACAGAATGAGGAGCTACGAAAGAAGATGTAGATTATCACTTCATGAATATAGCAATGGGAAGAAGAAGCATGGAATCTCTAATAGACTGTGGAACGCATACTCAAGAGTATGTAGTAGACATAGTGAACCATTGACCTAGCAGCAGAAGGACCGACTACGGAAAAGTTGGTTGAAGAAGTTTGAAAGGTGGCAGTTCAATGCATGGAGGAAATTCACCCAATGAAGTATGCACTCACCATCTTGAAAGAAAAGATCCAAAGCATACCACTGGAGTGACTCGAGGACAAGTCACATATTTGTGTTGGGGGCCTATTAGGATATGGTCTCCTTGGTCAGTTTTGTTAAAATATTGTAAGTCTCTGGATTTTGAGGAGTGAAGTGTGAGTTTCATATGTCAATAAGAGTCAAGGGGCTTAGGAGGGCCAAAGCTCCTTAGTTTTTGTATTGTTTTGAGATCCACCCATGGTTCATGGACCATGGTATTGTAATAGAAAAGAGTATATAAAAGGGTATCTTAGTGAGTCTAAGGAATAGCATGACTGAACATAATGGGATTTTTATATGGTCTGAGTTTCTACAATCTTTTTTCTTTTGTCGAAGGGAAAGGCCCTTGCAGCTGAGTGTGTGGAGACCTTGGTAAGTCCACAGGTGATTGCACGGGCCCCTGTAGTTGTGTTCGGAGGGTCTGCAGAGTCTGTATAAGGAAGATACGAAGTAATAAAGAATATTTTAAGCAATTACGTGTCTATTTTTGTATACTTGTATATTTTCTGTATTTACACACTTGAATGATAGTTATCTGTATTTCTGAATTTACTACTCTAAAAAGATCTAGATCCATCATTATATGTGATTTTATGGATGATTAGACGTTTATGCAAAGTTTATAACTCTCTTTAATTGAAAATCACTTAAGTTTGGAAATTTCATGAATAAGGGTTTGCGAAGGTCAGATCTGGCCTAAAACTAAATAAAACAACTTAACTCTATGTCACATAGCTTTCTAGATGAAAAATCTTGGTTCTAGAATCCCCCAATACTGCCTCGCGTGAGACTGTAGCTTGTGCTACTCGAGTTGTTGTCGAAAGGCTTGATAGTGTAGGGTTTTGTTGGTTAGTGTAGCTAACTCTAAACCTGGGTCCAAGCCCCCTTAAGCCAATAAGATTATTCATTGCACACATCTCAATATGCGGTACCTCTTTAGGAACACGAGTCTATCAATTCCAGCAATCCCTCTACTAACTTCTGATTTCTCAACTAGTTCATGCAAGTTTGTAGAAAAAACTTCAAAATATTCGGATCCACATCTTATTTCACAACTAGTATTATCTTGCAGTTATCCTTCTGGGTAGGTTGCACGATAGAGGCCAAGGCTCCATCATCCATAAATCTTCGTCTCACCTCCATGAATACTTTCTTTTCCTTTAGGATATCAAATGCAAGAGAGTGTTTTGTAGTTTTTCTTACCCATGTGGCTTCAACTTCCTTTTTCCCATTGGATTTATGATTTCTAGTTGCAA
Organism: Pinus taeda; assembly: GCA_000404065.3. Classification (NCBI taxonomy): domain Eukaryota; kingdom Viridiplantae; phylum Streptophyta; class Pinopsida; order Pinales; family Pinaceae; genus Pinus; species Pinus taeda. Next base: position 34,257 of record APFE031738584.1, read on the forward strand.
CTCTACTTCTTGTTTTTTCCATGTGTGGTTGATATTCCCTTGGCTTAGTTATCATCATTTGGATATTTGAGAAAGATTGTTGGTTTCTTTTATGTTGCACCTTCACAATAAGGATGGGGAATTCTTCTTACAGTAACTATAGGTTGTCATAGGGTTCTTATCGTCTCTTGTGAAGTGTTCAACTTGTCCATAATTGTAATATATAATATGGCCATGTCCTCGACCAACTCCTCCTCCTCATCCTTGAAATCCTCCTCAACCAACATTATTCCTATTTCCTCATGTGTATGTACTTCAACTTGAAGTATATAAGTATCAACGGTGTGCTCCACCATCAAGTCATAACATCGGCAATTTTTCTCATTGTGGCCTACTAATCTACAAAAGTTACAAAACAACTAATTGAGGGTCTATACATACTTCTATAATAGGTAGTAATATTCAGAGTGATGTTTTCCTCTTGTTCTCCAAATCTCGCACCACAGACCTAGGTTTACTAGATTAGGTGCTCCACTTTCAATATAATCTCTTAACATCAGGAATTGATCCTTATAATGACCCTCCGCTTTGCATTTTGTACATCATAATTAAGATATGGTCTCTTTACCTTTCTTGAGATCCTGGCTAGCTGACTCTATATCTTCTGTACTCATGTATGAGTATCCCCAATCAGTGAAGCTACCAAATTCATTGCATTCTCTAATGCTTCAGCTTGAGTCAGGATCTTCTACTATGTCAAGGTAACCCAATATGTGGTAATAACACGGCCATGAGCCACTCTTTATCATGTTATGGGTGTATATTAAGGCTTACTTGTCCCATCAACACCTTTAATCACTGATCCAACTACCACACAGGTTCAGTCACTGTCTATTTGATTTCTTTTAGCTCTGTGATACACTCTGATTCTGATTTCAGCTTCTTGAATTTTGATACCAATGTTTTCTTAATTTCATCCAACGAAGAAGTGAGGTTAGTCATAGAGTACTTCATATACCAGGTTAGTGCTCTTTCTCACAATAATGTGATAGAATGTGCCTTCTTTACATCATCACTAGTGATATGTCTTGTTGTCCTTACTACATCAACTACAAACTAGAATTGATCAGGATTCTCTTAATCAAGTCCCATACAAATAGGAATCTTAATATCATCGACCATTCTCCTTCTTGGGGGGATAGGTGGAGGGGGAATGGGTGGAGGTTTAGGTGAATTATAGGGAGGGGGATAGGGTGTAAGGGGGTTGGATGGATGGGGAATCCAAAAGACATCCTGATTCTTCTCATCTCCTAACTTCGATGTGCCTTCAGGATGGGTAGGGGAATTTCATCGGGTTGTTAGGTTACTTCTTTCTTCTTCACTCTCGTATCCTCCCAACAAGGGGCTATAATCAGTCTCAATAAAATTCTTCATATTTGTTTTGTATCATTTTCCACTTCGTGTAGACCCTGGTTGAGACTTATTTCCTCTACGTCCAAACATGAATTTGACTACATTCACATAATCCCCATTTCACGCAATAACATCTTAATCTAGAGATTAAAATATCTTAATCACTCACCTTGTGGTCCTTCGAAAAATCTTCATTCAGCTTCACTATAAGACATGATTGCATCTATTACAAACTCAATGATAAATCTTCCCAAAATTGTATTGATCCAAAAATCAATGGCCCTTGAGATACTTTTACTGATTTCCTTAAGTCCTCATATCAATTTAGGATTCCACTCCTTAGGTTCTTCATTCTTGAAACATGTCTTATGCTTGGTCAACTTAAATACCCACTCATACAATTCAATGTGGAACGAACCAAAGAATATCTTGTATTGCTCTTTGAAGGTATACTTATACAACCAATCTTTAGCTAAAAATTTAGGGCTTATGTTCTCTTTTTCTGCAAATTATCTTTCATTCTGTTTAACCCACTCCTAAATTTCTTTCTTCAACAGACACCAAAACATATCCCTTAAGCAAATCTCGGTCCTGACAAATGAACCATTTGCTGGTTTAAGGGGGTTTGGCCTAGGTTCGGAGTGTGTTGTGCACCAACAAAACCCTCCACCACTGGACCTTTCGGAAACAACCTGCAAGCAGATCATAGTCTCACCCAAAGTTGTTATGGGAGGTTGCAGAACCAGGTTTCTGCAGCTAGAGGATATCCACACTGTTGCATCTATGTATTTACTTATGTCTTATGTATTCATACAACTTTGTGTACAGGAATAACTTTGCACTGATGATTAATCTTACATATTGGTACTTAACGCATAAACATAATAGCATAACATGCATTATTTCATGTAATTCAGTAGCAAGCATCCATAGAGATATAAATAACAACATATAATGAACATATGAAGATACATAATACTTCACCAAAACTTCTTATTTATTAATAATGATATCCAATACATTCTCTTTCCTGACTTGTGTACCCAGCTCTAGGCAGTTTGTGCACTCAGTTGCAGACTCTTCAAGGACTTCGTGCACTCAGCTATGTAGCCTTCCTTAGAAATACAGAATCAAGATAGAGAATATGAACAATCTATGCTTAGTTCTTCTATCCTATTTGACAAAGTATTACATATTCTTTATATATACTTCCTTACTACAAGACCATGGTCCATATACCATGGATCCGACAAAAAAATGGTCTAATACCCAAAACATGTTACAAAATAAGGGGCTTTGACCCACACTAAAGCCTCTAAAATTCTATGCGATGAATGTAACTTTGTCAGCTCCACACGCTCTACTCCTCAAAATGTGAAGTCTTTGACCCAAAAATTGGACCCAGTTAGGTTGCACCCAAAAAAAAAGAAACATTTGTATGATGTTTTGGTGAAACGTAACCCATGACCCATGTGGCGTTAAAGGGTTTCACATGGAAAGATAAAACCATGCATATACGAAGTGTATTTGTTTCCTGATGGGGGGTCATTCAACCATTCAAGATTGGATGGTTGGTTGAGTTAGGGATTCCTAGGCTTGGACTTTGGAACTAGCTATGGGATGTTTATTCAGTTAATCACACTAAATTGGATGCATTGTGGTTTTGGTGAGCCTTATTTTCTTTGAGAGAATGGTGGCTCTAGTTATGGTGTGAACTCAGGTGAGTACTTGCTTGGAATATGGCACCATGGGGGTTATTCGGTTTGGTGGGTAGAAAACTGGATACCCAAATAGAAAGAAATCTCTTGGAACTATAGGCTAAGACCATTCTGGCTCATTCTAAGGCAACTTGGAAGGTGGGAATTGTCGAGGGATTCGAGCTACCCCACTTGGGTGCATGTTAGGGGAACACAAACTTATGGCTAGACATTGAGGTTGCTAGGGTTGGTGCCTTGGAGCAATTTTTTTTGTTTGGTTTTCAATTATTTCCTCTGGAGTTCCAGTCCTAGCTCAAGGTGAGAAATGGTTAAGGTTGTAGTACACATTATATGGCTGGTTGGAACATGGAGAGCCCATTTCCAATCAAATTTTTGTTACTGACTAGTTTTCATTTTAATGCATACTGTCCTCATAATTATATGCCATGATATATGTACATTGAGTATAATGGTTCGTCCCTAGCATCTAGATTTTAATTGCAATTGGTGTTAATTACCTGTAAATTTTCTGTGCTTATAATTAAATAAGATACATATTCATCGACACAACATTTTGTGCCACATTCATTGAATCCAAAACTACTAGAAACTAGGGAATTTATAACAGAGTTAGAGGGCTATTTTCTTCTGTATTAGATTTATTCTATTCTAAGTAGTGCTGGCATGGCAGATTATCTTGTATGGGGGGCATGGATGTTATTAGAAAATATGGTTCACATGAATACAATACTACATGCCATGATTGCATTTTTCACACATAACATATAAATACATAAATGCACAACAAAATTAAAAGGTAATTAATGAAAATTTAGCTAGAAGATGGACACTAGGGTTTAACCATTAAACTCAAATCACATATATTATAGAACATAATTATGAGAACATTACACATAAAAATTAACACTTATCTACAATGGAAATTTGATTGGTTACGGGTTATCCATGTTCAACCTATCCATAAACTTTGTGGTTCATAATATCAACCATAGGTTTCCCCTGAGTTGGGATTGCAACTCCATAAGGAACAATTATAAATTAAACAACAAAACCATAGTCAAGCCACCAACCCTAGTAGCCTCAGTCTCTAGCCATAGGCTCACATCCCCCTAACCTACACCCAAGTGTCGTGGTCCAAGTCCCTTGGTGGTTCCCACCTTCTAGGGTGCCTTAAAACCAACCATAACGGTCTCATCCCACAACCCCACAAGCTCTTCTTCTCTCAAGACATCCAAGAGCATACCAACTAAACCAAAAAACCCCAAGTTAGTTCCAGAGTCTAAACAAGGACTCGTTGACTATCTCCAAACCAAATTCACACTAGAATTCCATGGCCACCAAGACATAAGAATTTCCACCAAGTTCTCGAAGCCACCGAGGCTCCAAAAACTAGGATACATCCAATTTAGTGTGCTTAACTGAACAACCAAACCTTATCTAGTTCCATATTCCAACCCCCAATACTCCTTGACTAGACCCCTCACCATCCAACCATAAATAGATAAATGAATATCCTTATACAAACACTACACTTCTTTAATATGCATGGCCTTGCCTTGCCACATGGCACCCTCCAGAGTCATGTGCGTCCTTAGTGCCTATCTTCCATAACACCTTATCATTATTTCCTTATCGACGTGGAGTTACATCCACCATAATATTTTCCATGGAATGGGCTCCACCACCACACTATTTTATTAATATTATATAGATGTACAAAATTACATGGTATTTACAATCTTTCATGTCATCAACTTAGCCAAACTAGCATATATCTATATGCGCATGATAGCCCCAAAATCTATATAAACACATTGGCACACATGCCCTTAAAATAATTATGGATCATTAGTCTACACATCTTTGTACATATACACACATTATCATAATCATGTAGGGGTATTAGATTCCTTCCTCATTATTTTATGCAATGTTCTCATTGCATTGTATATACAAGTATATATAGTAGATCAATAAAAAGGATGAGGGTATTCCACTCTCATCATGTCTTCCTACTCCCAAATTGTATCCATAGGATTGAAAAGGGTCCACTGCACCTTTAGCATATTGATGGCTCGATTATGAAGAACTTTTACCCTCCTATCCAAAATCCACACCAACTGGACCTAGAAGTGTCCCTCGGGCTCCACATGGATCATATGTCAATCAATCACATGATTAGTACAAAGAACATAATTTTTAAGTAAAGAAACATGAAACACATCATAAACATGCATAAATACAGGAAATGTGAGCCCATATGCAATTGGGATGATCCTTTCTAAGATATTTAATGGACCAAAGTATGTCACTACCAACTTTACACAACTATCAAACCACACTGAGATCTTATTTTATTTCACTTTTAAGAACACATGTTCCTCGATCTAGAATTATTTGTTAGTTTTGTGCTTATATACATAATTTTTCTATCTATCCTGGTCAACTTTTAGATTCTGGTTAAGTTTCACCACTTTCTCTTCCATATCCCTAAGCAATTTTAAACCAACCATAATATTTTCCACTAGATTACTCCAACTCATGGTAGTATTACACCTATTTCCATACAAGACCTCAAAAAATATCATTCTAAATGATGCTTGCTACCCATTATTATATGTTAATTTTACCAAATGTAGGTAGTCCTCCCATCTAGATTGTTTATCCATCAAGTACATCTGTAACATATCCTTAATTACTTGATAAATACACCCTGTCTATTGATGAGCCTCATCATCGGGTAATTATATGGGCCTTAATTCACCTCCTAGCTTAGTCAAACCAACTATTCTCACAACTTGTTGCATACTTTTGATTATAGTTTGTTTATGAGATGAGTTTGAGTTGGATATTTTTCTTTCTAGTCTAATATGCATTTAATGCAAGATTAAAGGATAAAAGCAAGGAATTTTGGCAAAGACCTTGGTCTAAAATTGAATGGGACAAGGGAGAGGAATGATCGGAGGTAAATTCTTCTCATTTACTACCCCCACATTTGAATATTCCTCCATCAGCTCGAAGTACAAACAACCAAATCATGAGGACTAGAAGGCAGCCGAGCAAGTGAAAGTTGAAGCACCAATTTATCTCGAGTTTGGGAGCCAGGCCTCCCTAAATTTAAGGAAGTCATTGGAGACTTCAGAAGTATAATTAGAGAGGCCTAAGACCTCAGTAGGATTCATAATTTTGATTGTAAAAATTTAGTCTATTTTTTATTTGGAAGACTTGTGACAGTTTTTGATGTAATCCATTGTTTTGATAATAAGAATGAGTTTTGTTTTGAGCCAGCACTGAGTTAACTCAGAGGGCTGAAACTCTTGGTTTACGGCCCAACCCTAGCAATTAAGGCTCCTCTTTATTATACATGTATTCTAGCATAGGTTGATGGTTTAATCATTCATTTGCTTAAGTAGTTGCATTTCCATTATAGGAGCGTAGAGCAGATTGGCTACATTTTAGTTTGCTTCCATTTGTGCCTTATTTCAATTAGCAAGTTAGCAAGGAGAAAAGGATCCCCATAAGGTTGTCAGTAGGTATCTCAGCCTCACCTCCTCCCTCTATGACCATGAATTGAGGAAGAGACCCTTCAACAACCCCAAAAACACAAATTTCTAGTTCTTGCGTGAGGTTTGGAGTTTGATGTCTTGATTCAATAGTTGGTTCATTTCATCCTTATCTTTTTGTAATAAGATCACACTCATATTCTCATTTCCTTTAGTACTTTCTTCATGCATAAAATATGTGGAAGCCAATAAATCATGTCCTAATCAGATTCTACCCATAGATCTCCTTACCGTCTAATCCATAACAAACCTAACCAATCGCCATTAACCGCGTGTTGCATATTCATTTCAACATTTGACTTTAGGAATTCCAAATCTCCACCGTCGATTTGTATTGCTTGATCCAATGGATATCACATCACCTACTGGCCAACTAGCTTGGCTGATCTCCACCGTTGATCAATCCTACATGATCCAACATCTATCATGCAATCTCACGTGAATTATTGCATGATGGATACCCAACAGAGAGCACGCGAGAAAAGTGGTTTTTCTGTTCTACGTCTCACTCACTTAGGCTAATCGCGTAAAATTTAAGATTTCTACTTATAGCTCTTAGTGCATGTGAGATACTGCTTACCACTTATATTCATTCCAAAGTTTGACTTTAGGTGCTCCAAATCTCCACTGTCGATTTGTTTCACTTGATCCAACAGTTATCGTGTCACCTGCTCGCCAACTAGCTTGGTTGATCTCCACCGTTGATTGATCCCGCATGATGCAATGACTATCGTGCAGTCTCACATGAATTCTTGCATAACCAATATCTGACTGAGAGCATGCAAGAAAATTGGTTTTCCCATGCTACGTGTCACTCACTTAGGTTAATCGCGTGAAATTTAGGAATTCTACTTACAGCTCTGAGGGCGTGCGAGAGACTGCTTACCACCTATGAATACTACTCCATCATTCTGCACATTTCCACCTTTCTGTTGACTTGTGACTTAATGTGATCCATCCATCTATTAATGTAATCTATTGCGATAAGATCTTCATCGCTCATCTTCCATTAATATTGTTCGTTGATCGATCCATCCATCTATTCACTCAATCTCCTGTAATAATATCTCCACCGCTCATCTTCCGTTAGTCCTGTTTGTTGATCTGCCTGATCCAATGGTTCCTATGCACTGCTACTTCATTATGTCTCCCTTTCACTGATTTCGATCTTTGATTGCTCTTCTTCTTGACTCCTTCCTTAAATTTGTTTTGCATATTAGTTAAACGCTTCCACTCCTAAGCTTTGATTTGGTTATTCAATTAGACTCTAACATTGTCCGATGATCACATACACAAAAAAACCAAAAGAAGTGGAAACATATTTAGTTTAGTTTCCTTGCTTACACATTACTATGATTTGATGCTCTTTACCTCTGTAACTTAGATAGCAACATTTGGTTAGCATTGATTTAGCAATTCTACTTAACATAGCTGTTTAAATGGTTAATTAGGATATGGTGTGATTTAACATTACATTTTTATTTATTTATTACTGTAGTAGAGTAGCTCTCTTAGAATTGATTTTATTTTATTCCATCAAAGAATTAAGCTTCTTCTGGCTCTAAAGAAGTTTGGCTTGGAATCCCTGGGGTCTCTCTCCATGTGAATAGTGACAACAAGCAAGACCTTCACTTCTACTTGTGCATATATCACTATCACCTCCAAGTTTGTACGAACCTTGGGTTAATAATTAAAGCTAGTAGCCTAGGAGTTACATCATCCTTGCTGCAATACTGATGCTCATCATGTTTTGGTGCCATTGCCAGGGAGGTGTCTGAGTAGAATGTGATTACTGATTTATTTTCTTCTATTTCTAGTTAGCTTTCTTTTCTTCTATTTCTAGTCTTCAATTTTTTTCCATTAGTTTATTTTTGCAAAAGTAATCCAGTAGCTTCCTTTCTTTCAATTGTCATTATCTTCTTTCCTTTCCATTCGGCAAGTAGAATTTCAATTCAGCAAGTAACTCTTCTGTTTGTTAGTAGTTTTCATTCAATCAACAATTTCATTTCTGCAAAGTACTTTCCAGCTTAAAACACAAAAAAAATATTATAAAATCCATCCCAAAAACATTTCCTTTCATACTTTGTAGGAATAGGGACAATGTAGGGAAATTCTTGCCAAATACCCCCACTGCATCCAACAACCAACCTTCTCTCTTCTTCAGTGGTTGTGAACTGGAGGAACCTTTAGGTGAGCAACCTAACATATTTGAAGAACCTATAGGGAAAGAAGAAGAAGAGGAACCCATTCCTACTGAGCCAATGGCTGAAAACTAAAATGACAGAGGGAATAGAGAGAGAATTGAGAGTGCCTTCCCCATCAAGAAAACCAATGGGGAGACTAAGATGAAGAATATAAGCCCCTCTGCTCTACCTCATTTCCATGGCCTGACCACAGAGGACCCTGACAGTTCCCTATTTGATTTTTATGTTATATGCCAAACCTATGACTATACAGATGATGGGAAAAAGTTAAAATTATTTCCATCTACCCTCAAGGATGTAGCATTGCACTAGTTCATGGGTTTATTTGGAGATAGCATCACAACCTTGGCTCAGATGCATCAAGATTTAGCAACAAATATAGGGACTACTATAGGTCAAAGGATACTAAAGAAGATATTTTTAGGATTACCATGGGACAAGATGAATCCTTAGAAGACTACAAAGAAATATTCTAGCTCAGTTACAAAAGGGCCAGGTGCACACTTGACCCTGAGTCACTAAAGTTGTTCCTTCTTCGAGGAGTCAGGGAGGATCTTATGGATACCTTACACTTGTTATCAGGAGATAATATCTACCAATTACCCTAGGAGGATATCAGGATTGTATTTCAAAACCATTCTAGGGTAGCCAGGAAAAAGGGTAGGAGTAGTCAACCTCTGGCCAGTACATCATCTTCCAACTCATCCATCAAGGGTGAAATTGGAAATATGCTGGAAGATTTCAAAAGTGAGATGTTGCAAACCATTTCCTTACAATTGGACACCATGAACATAAAAAGGAAGAAATAGGAAGTAGAGAGAGCCTTGGCCATATTTTGTCCTAGATGTAATAGGAGGCATCCCAGGAACAAATGTACATTGAACTACATTGAGATTTGCTTAGTCTATGAAGAAAACCATTCCACAGACAAATGCCCTTATTTACCCAGACTCAAAGTTGTATTTCAAGGCGCTGAAGGGACCACTGAGTAGCTTTGTTACATCAACCAAAGGAGACCTCTTGGGCCTAGACCATACCAGCAGGGTATGCAAGGGTCATCCCATGCATATTACAACCCCAACCAAACCACAACTATACCTTCTTGAGGAGCCCCTGGTCATAATTCTTGGTTTGCACCCCCTCCTTGGTCCTATGCATCTCAATATCAGTCCCATACAGCCAACCAGTCATTTCAATCTTATGTTCCACCAGAACCTTAGTGGAATACCCCACTCCAGGGGTGGACACCCCAATACAACAATTCTTCGGCTCTATTGCCTCCACCACTTATCCAACCACAACTCTTACACTCTGCTCCATCCAAGCAACCCCAGATGCCTACCCAGCCAAATCTAAACCTAAACAATAGGTAGGCTCAACAAGTATACAATGGAGAGACATCATACACAACTTATGCTATAGAAATCTATGAGATCAACCTAGGATCTCGGAAGGATTCTCTAGATAACCAACCCCCCTCTCCACATAAGGAGGTTGAGGAATAAAGAGAGGAAAGAAAACTTAAAGTAAATCCACCCTTTCCTGAGAGATTAGCCCAACCACTCCAACCTACCCCAGAAGAAACTGAACCTTCTAGGAGAATTGAAAAATCCGTGTAAATATGCCTCTTCTCCAGGAAATAAAACATGTTCCCATTTACAATAAGTTGATTAAGGAGAAATGCTTCAAGCATCCAAGAAGAAGAAAAAGGGATGCCCCTACCATTAATGTCATTGGGCAACTATCTAACTTCATGCTAGGGCAGATAATATGTCTGAAATATTTGGACCCTAGAATCCCGGTAATAGATGTGCACATCAATGGCACCATCGGCCCACACGCTTTGGTCGATCTTGGGGCTACCATTAATTTGATGACCAAGGACACCATGCTCAAGCTCAACCTCCAAGGGTCATTGAGGAAGACCACAACAGTTCTACAACTTGGAGACCATTCCACAGTCACCCTTGAGGGAATTATGGAGGATGTGATGGTCTCCATTGACTCCTCTGAGTACCCTGCAGATTTTCTAGTTCTGCAGCCTAAGACTAAGCTTATTAGTTACATTATCATCCTTGGGAGGCCATGGTTGGCCACAATTGATGCTTACATTAGCTGTAGAGCTGGGAATATGACCATGAATAATGAGCATATGTCCAAACAATTAGTCCTATACCCTCCTTCTCAACCTTCTCTAGAGCATGACTTACCTTTACGGTTGAAGAAGGAGGAAGAAGATAAGGTTTATTCAGCCCAAATTTATGCTTTTGAAGCAACCATGGGAGGAGGACAACAAGATGAGGATGAATTAATTTAACACCTGCTCCAAATTCCAACTCCTAGTTCGTTACCATTAGAAGAAGAAGTAAGGGAAACCTAGAACAATAATCCAATTGGCTCATGCTTGGATTATTCCAACCCACTCCGTGTCAAAACTATAGAATTTGGCCTAGAAAAAACTTCGAAAATTATTCCATCTCTTTCTACTCTTGAAGAGGAAATCTATGCAACATGTTGAGAGAAAACCTAGAATCCTTCGCTTGGAGTTACAAGAAAATGAAGGGAGTACACTCATTAGTGTGTACTCACCACATATACATCAAAGAAGGTTTCAAGATGGGTCGGCAACCACAAAGGAGGATGAATCCAACTCTTAAATATATAGTTAAAGAAGAACTACAAAAATAGCTAGATGCATGATTCATTTACCCTATCTCCGACAGTGAGTGGGTCTCTCCTTTAGTGTTAGTTCCCAATAAAAATGGTAAGTGGAATATTTGTGTTGATTATAGGGAGTTGAACAAAGCCACAAAAAAGGATCATTTTCCCCTATCTTTCATTTTCCAAGTGCTAGATGGCCTGCCAAGGAATAAGTTTTTTTCTTTCCTAGATGGATTCAATGGGTGCAACCAAATCCAAATCTACCCAGAAGACCAAGATAAGACCACATTCACCTATCCTTGAGGTACTTTTTCCTATATGGTCCTTCTTTTTGGCCTATGCAATGCTCCTGCCACTTTCCAGAGAGCAGTCTTGAGTATTTTTGTTGAATTAGTACATGATGTAGTGGAAATTTATATGGATGATTTTACACCTTATGGTTGTGATTTTCAAGAAGCCCTAACTAAACTAGGCAAAGTATTGCACAAATTCATCGAAATGAACATGTATCTAAGTCCGTAAAAATGTGAATTCTTAATGACTGAAGGGACCATGGTAGGTCATTCAATATCTCAGCAAGGACTACAGGTGGACCCGAAAAAAATAGAAACCATCCAAAGGGTCCCACCTCCACAAACGCAGATGAATGTTAGGAGTTTCTTGGGTTTAGCTAGATACTACCGAAGGTTCATAAAGAACATCAGCAAGTTGGCCTCTCCCTTATTTGGGTTTTTGGCTGAAGATTCAGAGTTTATATGGTCAAAAAGCTATCAAGAGGTTGTAGACATTTTAAAGGGTAAGTTAACCAGTGCACCAATTCTTCGAGGCCCAAACTAATCCCTCCCTTCTCATATTCATGTTGTTGCCTCACACAAAGCCATAGGAGTAGCCTTAGGTTAGGTAGAGGAGAAATTGCCCTCTGCCATCTATTTTATCAATAAGAACCTGTCAAAGGCTTAGCTAAATTATATTGTGAGTGAAAAGGAACTCCTCACTATTGTGCATTCATTAAAAAAATTTAGGCATTACATTACAAGCTTTCAAACATTTGCGTGTACTGACCATACTGCAATCAAATATTTAATGAACAAACCAAATGTGAATGCTAGAATCATAAGATGGTTTCTTTTATTATAGCAGTTTGATCTAACTATTGTTGATAAGCCTAGTAAGAAAAATGTTGTTGCAAACTTTCTATCTAGGATGAATCTGCCTGCAGGTGAAGAAGCAATGGTGGATGACTAGTTAGCAAACAAGCATTTGTTTTCTATTTCAATTCTCTCCCCATGGTTTGCTGATATAGAAAACTATTTGGTATCAACACAGTTCCCACCAAAATTTCCCTCCAAAGAAAAGAGCAAGATAGTTAGGAAAAGTTCCCCCTTCACCTGGATTGGGGGCAATCTTTTCAAAATTGGCCCAAATCAATTCTTGAGAAGGTGTGTAAGGAAGAGGAAGTTTTTGACATCCTTGTGACCTGTCATGATGGGCCTTATGGAAGTCACTTTGCAGCAAATAGGACAACATTCAAAGTGTTACAAGTGGGCTATTATTGTCCCACTCTTTATCAGGATGTGAAAAATTACATTAGTCAGTTTGATCAGTGCCAGAGGATGGGAAAGCCTACTCCAAGAGATGAAATGCCCCTACAACCTCAAGTGACTTTTGAGCCATTTGACAAGTGGCGCATGGACTTCATTGGGCCTATCAACCCTCCTTTAAAGAAAAAACAATACATTATTGTGTGCATTGATTATTTGACTACTTGGGCAGAAACCAAGGTGATTATGGTAGCAACAGAAGAGAAGGTGGCTGAGTTCCTAAGGAAGAATGTATTCTACAAATTTGTGTACCCTAGAGAGCTAGTCATAGACCAAGGCAACCAGTTTACCTCCAACATGACTGAAGAACTACTCAACCATCACAACATAAAGCATAAGACCTCCACTCCTTATCATCCACAAGCTAATGGGAAAATGGAGGTGACCAACAGGGCACTGAAGAGCATCTTAACCATGGTAGTGAATAGCAACAGGAAGGATTGGGCGGAGAGACTAGTTGAGGCCACCTAGGCCTATAATGCAACATGGAAGACCACCATTGGATTTACACCCTATGACCTGGTCTATGGGAAAAAGGCTTTGTTGTCCATTGAATTTGAATATAACACATTGAAGATGGCAGCCCAACTAGATTTGGATCTCAGTCATGTACATAAAGAAATATTGTTCCATTTGAATGGCTTGGATGAATTCAGAATGCAGGCCCTCCTACATACAAAGATAGTTCAGCTTTAGAGGAAGATCTGGCATGATAAACATATTAAGGAGAAGCAATTTCAAGAGGGAGATTGGGCATTGTTATGTAATTCTAGGTATAAAGACTTCAAGGGAAAGCTAAGGACAAGATGGCTCAAACCCTATGTGGTGGAAAGATGCCATGATAATAGTTCAGTGAAAATTAGAACTATAGATGAAGAATCTGTTCCATTACTTTTTAATGGACACCGATTGAAAATGTACAAGAGGCATTTATCAAAGAAATAGTTAATTGACAATAGAAATAAAACAATGATGATGGTGGAGAAAGTTCTGGCTCCTCCCTCATCAAGTTGAAAACCTCATGAGGCAGCCCAAGGATGAGAAAAAATAGAAAGAAGAATAAAAAGATCATTGGGTAAATCCCTTCCTTGAGGTGGCCAGAGAAAACATCTAGGGTGAAAACCTCTCTGAGGTAGCCTAGGTGTTTTTAAAAAAAAAAAAAGAGAGAAAAAAAGACATAATTGTTATTTGCAGGTGGGTGAGAAAGACAACCAAGGAGTAAAGAGAAGATCCAAAGGGAACCCTACCTCACATCTATTCATCTCCTCCACACCTTACCATGCATCCCTCCATCAATTCCATTGTTTTTTTCACTTCATTGCTTCTATTTGCGAAGATTGTGTTTTCTACAGGATGCCTTGTATTCCTACAGAATTCCCTGAAAACCTATAGGAAGAAATCTGAGGGTGAATGGTAGGTTGGTTAGGTCCTGTAGCAGCCTATCCCCAAAAATATCAATCATCAGCTAGAGGTCTTCACTAGGATGATACAAGAGCTCCAGACAACAGACAATATAAAACAAACATTAGAGGAGAAAGAAGAATGACCATGCAGTAAATAAACAATGAAACACCTTTGATCTTTGACAACTGTAGCATGGCATCGATACCACAGGTAAGTTTCACACACACTCACTCATATGCATCATGTGATCAAAAGTTGTTGTTGAGCAGTAAAAAGGGTCTTTTTAACCTCTATTTACCCTACATTAATTGTCAATCTAGGTACTATTTGTTATTTCAAGAGTGTACTCACTCTGAGGCGATCACTTGTCAAGAGTAATGCTAGTAGTATAGTACTTTTACAAAGTTAAATAAATGCTAGAAAAAAACTCTAAATGTAATGGCAAGAAATTGAAATGCTTTGTAACTAAATCATTCATTTAAGAAACTACAACACTCATCAGTCAAGAATGAAGTAATGATAACTCTTTCCTTTGTAAACTAATGTAAATGGAAAGCAATCAAAGAGAAGATCTCCAATATGGGAACCAGATAGTAATAGTCACTGTTCGCTACAGTTGCAGATCATTCTGTTCACACCAAGGCCATTACTTGAAATAATAATTCAATTAATAGAAAAGGAAACAACAATTAATCTATTGAAAGACCAAATGACAAAGCTTTAAATTATAGGAATGAATTAAGCAACAATCGTAATCTAAAGGAATTTGAGTAGCAATCTTTAACTAGCAAATGAACTGAACGACAAACCAAGAATGGAACAACAAGCTTAAGGAAATCTGTGAAATATCGAACAATGAACTAAATCAAGTGTAAACACACAATGATGGAATCAATAATCTGAGTTTAGCATAATAAATATTAACCAAAATTATAAGGGAACAGTAATTGAAGTTGCAATGGAACGGTAACCCAAATGAACAACAATCACAATTAGAAGTAAACCGTAGCCAAATAAACAACAATACCAATCTGTAAATGAACCACAGTGTTACTCTGTAAATGGACAGTAAATGAACATCAATGTTACACATTAATGTCAATCTATAAAGGAACAACAATGCGATATGATTTCAGAATGAATATCATAACATTTCAGTTGCAAATGATAACCTTACTATTCAAATACGAATTAAATATAATAGAGCTAGTATATGAAATGACAAGGAATAACATATTACTAAGTGAAGCAAGTAACAAAAATCAAACCATAAACGACTTGTAATCAGAAAATAATGGTACAGAAAGAAAGTGATCCATTAAGGCCAAGCCCTTTGCCACCAAGGACACACTTCTGTAGTTACTCCAGAATCAAAGACGAAACAACAACAAAGTTTATATATTGATCATAGAAACCGAGTTACGGTAATTGCTCTTTAAAGAGAGCCGATGATCAAAGTTCAGTTTGCAACATCAAACTCTATAAAACAACAATAGTTCGCCCCTTGGGCTAGCAACATTGTCCCTTTTTATAGCGGCCACGTGGAAATACCAAAGATATAGATATTCTTAAGTTAGCGATTCCTCGGGATCAAAGGATCCTGAGGGATTCGCCATATCGGTAACCTTCAGTTATCTCTTCATCCTCTTTCGTTGATATGGCATTTATTCTTCCTTTTCCTTGCCCATGCACTCCGATCTGGATTGCCTCATCTGGATGCAGTTCCCTGTCAAAGGGACAACAATTGGTTTTGCCTTGTCTTTTCCTTTGAAATGGTGATCTTCCATTTTCTTCATTTTCTACATAGAAAGAGGTAGTAATTAGTCATTTTTCATTAATTAGAAATCTCTTTAACTTTATCATAATCCTTCATCATATGCCCATCTTAGAATATAGAAAAGTTATGAATTAAAGGAAAACATAAAGAAATGAGTGGCAATTACATACCTTTCCTAATGCTCAACACAACCCCTTGCTTATCCTTTTTCATGCCCTCATGAACACATTGTAATTGACATGCAAGGCAGTTAGGGAATAGGCTAGAGAAGGATTTTTTAGTCAGTGGTCTAAAACCATGACTTCTAGCTAAAACTTCAAAAATATTCCCTCTCTGACCGTTAGGCAACTCATATAAGGTTCTATGCCGTGGTGTAGGATACCAGATGATTGGACTTTGGAACCTACAACCTAACCAAGACGAACCTTCTCTCAAGATGAGGTCACCATAGATAACCAAGCGGTCAACAACTAGCTTAAAACTCTCATAATTGAATGGCTCTTTATTTTGGATATTCTAATTAGGAGTCTGGTATCGGAATTTGGCTACTGCTATGGCAATGTATTTGATGGTTAGAAAGTATTCTACCCCTTGCCGGATGACTGTTGTGTGAAAAGGCCCAAATGTCTGGATCACACCCTAAGTTCTCATTAAGCTCCTATGTTTATTCCATAATTGCAATGGGTTTCTAGGTTCACCCCTTACCCACAAATCTAACCCATTCTCCTTTCTCTAGAAGATATTGTAGGCTTTAAGCCACTTTATTTGATTGACAAAAAAAGAAATAAATGCTTGAAGTTGGACATCACCCACAAAAGGGCTAGGGTTCTGTTTTGTTTCTCCATCTAATACAAGATTTTGCAAATAAAATTCACATAACAATCATTGAACTTTCACCCTGTAATGCTTACAACAATTTATGAAATAATCAATGGTTTTTATATTTATAGGCACTCCTAGATTAACAACCTTAATTTTCAATTGTAAATATCATTCCATCAAAAACAAAACATAGTTTCTGGCAGGTGCCCTACATGCTAGAACATCAGTATACAGAGAACATAAGGTATCCATTAGATTTATAACCATTTCTAGTCTATTGGGTACCTTTTTTACTCTTTCCTCTGCCCTTTTCCATCCATCGAAGGAGTGGCTTTCCAATGTATTGATGTTCTTTAGCTGTTGTTGTAACTTCTGATATTTTTCTTGAGGAACAATTTCCTTCGTGAGTTTTTCTATTGTTTGTTGGGCTTGTGCCAAATCTTTTTGTAGATTTACTATCCTCGGGTCATTATCCATCATGAAATTTTTGGGTTGGAGATCTTCTTGGATCCCCTTATTGCGGGATTTGATTTTTACAGTCCGTGTTTCCTTCTCCTACACTATTTGATTGGTCATAATTCTATAGGACATTGCCTCTGTCTGGACTTCCTAATCACAGGTCGGTGTGCTGTCCATTTGTGCTTCTGCATTTACAATAGCCAAATGTTTTTCCTTATGATTCTGAATAATAGGTTTCACTTGAGTCTTCTTGGTCTTTTTCTTATGGGGTTTTTCCTGGGTGGCTGCACACTTTTCCCCAGGGGTTCCTTTTGAGTTCTTCTCCATTTTTAAGACTCTTATTTGCTGTTGAAGTTTCTTAATTACATTAAGCAGTCTTTGTTGTTTCTTTCGCAAAATTTTTAATTTCATCTGTTTTCTTAGAAGGAACAACTATTACTTTTCTCAGGCCTAGGCTTTGTATTTCAGGTATTGTACCCTCACCTTGGCCAATTTCCATGTTTCCTTCTTGGAACACCTCTTCAATATTCTGTTGATCAAGTTTTTTAGGGGTAGAAACCCTGGTTTGTTTTGTTGTCTCCTGGGCAGCTTCTTCTTCTACCTCTTCTTCATCATGCAATTCTTCAGGTGTATTTTGACTGGGAACAGATTTTTCTTCTTCCTCCTCCTCATCACTCTTTTCCCTAGATACACTCTTATCATGAGCAGAGTGGTCCTCTTCTTCTTCCTCCTCATCACACATTTCCTCAGATGCACTTTTATCATGAGCAGAGTGTTATTGCGGCCCTTGTTCAATATGGGGGTTGAGTGGACTGTGAGGTTGGACATAATCGCCCATATTGGCCAAAATTTGGGCCAAGTCATCTTCTTGCATAGGTTTTTGCAGTGGACATTCACTGCATTGCTCTGTTTCCTCCCCTTTTTCCTGACCGGATTGCTCAATCTCCTCCTCCGCTTCTTCTTCTTCGTTTCCTTCTAATTCTTCTTCATTTTCCCCACCTTCAAGCCATCGGGGTTGCTCGTCTTCTGAATCATGTATTTCCACAGGCTGGCTAATGTTTCCCTACGAATTTATCAGCATTCCTCTACTCCTTTCTCATATGACATATTTTCTTCATTTTGGTAGTCTACTTGATGTGGTAGAAATATGTTTTTGTTTTGGCGCTAGCAAGGCTAGTCCCCCATCTATCGAGAAAATCAATTCTTCCCAGCTACTTTGTTGTTGGGCTAGACTATAACTAACTATCAACCGAATTAAATCATGTTGGCTTACTACTGACTCTACATGGAGAGATTGTCTCATGCTTCGGGCAACATCATGTAGTAAAAAAATTAAAAACGCAGGCAAATTCACACCATATTTTTCTTTAATATGGCTAATAGTTTGAGATGGCATGGTCTTACCACGTCTTTTCTGCCATCGCAAGTGATTTAGCTTTGGATAATTCTCACCAGTTTGACCCAAGACTCCCCTAGGGTTGTCGGCAGGACTCCTTTCCCTTTGATAGTAAGGTTCTGCCCTTTGTCCTAGAAGATGGTTATGGCATCTTGCAATCTCACATTTTTCAGAGTCCATATAGGTCCAGTGGGTGGCGGGCCTGAAACTTCAACAATTATGTCATATGTGACTACTATCTGTCTTCCTCTCACCATGGAATAATTTTCCTGCAAATTCTGTAGAAATTCAATTGCCACCGTCTCGTTAGATTGTTGTAAATGGTTAAGGTAGGCTATCCATCTCGCCCTTGCTAATATGTCTCATGCAGCATCATAGACCATTAACACCTATGGCTTACTGTGAATTGATCTTCCTCCTACCTTTTTCATGCTTAGCACACTGCAAAAACATAGAGACGATGATGGAACAACAACTTTTTCAAATTCATAGCTCACTATTAAAAAAAAACAGAGAAGATGATGGAACAGCAAGTTGTTCAGACTTTAATTCACTGCTAATTTTTACAGAGAAAAACACAGAAATGGCATTGGAACAACAAGCCATACATATTAGGAAACACAATACCGTTAGACTTTCTATTCCCGAGTTTTGGTGAAGTCATAATACCTCTGAATAATGAGCTGACACATATGTTAATGAATTATGGAGATCACCTGTGCCCCCCTGTAATGTGATAGGCCATCCTCAACCATCAAATAAAGGAGTAGCATGCTGAACTACAATCGTACAGTGGAATAAAGGAACAATGTATAGATATATGATATGTTTACAAAAATGAGCGGATTATTGAAATCGAAGCGTATAATGGAAATCGCTAATAAATATGGAAATGTCATGATATGATGCGAAAAATGGAGAATAAGACAAATGGCGTGAATAAAAGTTCTTATGTGGTTATTATCCACTTTAGCCATCATGATTGATTTTTAAATGATTTTCATGTATTAAAGGTTCGAAAGGGTTATATGACATAATCTAATTTGAAATCACTATAAAGATATAAGAAGAAGGGTTTATAATAACTATTTGTGTATGAGAAATATGACTTCAATACCATCAATAGAGCTCTATTGCCCACAGGTGTCCATAACCTTAACATAGTTGCTTATTTCACCCTTGGAACCATAATCCTTTGTGTATGCCTAGGAAAGTGTTGTGCGATGTCATAATCGAGGTCATTGCGCTGGCTTGTTAACCAAATGAATCACAACGCCATTCACCAGGAAGGAGAAAAAGGTGGAAAAGTTGGCTCATGATGAGACCTCATGTTCCAAGAACTTTTTATTTTTTTGATGTGCCTCTTGGATCATATCCCTGGTGTGGTGGCCATAGTGGGAATGCCACTTCACTTTCTTCCTTATGATCATGGTAGGTTTGCTCTTGATGAGACCCCCTATCCTTCATGTGACAAGTCACATTAGTAATCATATAGATATGTATCTTTTTATTATTTTCTTTAATATAGCACTTTCCTATTTATATACAGAGACTAGTTCAACACTCCTTAAGAGTAGGGATGGTGGAAGAATTTTGAACATCTCAATAGACAAAAATATGCCCTTATTCTTGGTCAATAATAATGATCAAAGAGAATTATGGGGATTTAGAAAGAACCATCATGATAAAAATAATCAATCACATTGGTATTAGTGAAAATAAAGACAACAAAATGATATAAATAGTTGTGTCCTTTCCTCTTTCCTCTTATCAATTCAAAGCAATTTCTTTTAAAGATAACGATTTTTCTTTGGTTTGCTGATTTCAGTATCCTCTAGTTTTTGTATTCTTGCATAAATGTATAGTTGTGCCTTAAATGACCATCACTCATAAAAATCCTTTAAATGGTGAAACACACATACACACAAAAAGAAGAAAAATGCACTCAAAAGGTTTTGTTCTTTAGATGGAACAATTGTTGTTTCTTTAGAGGGACAACAAAAGAATATTTACACACAAAAACCACAAGAAAAAGGAAAAAAACGTACTCGAAATTATTGTTCCTTGAGAGGAATAGTAGTTGTTCCTTAATCGGAATAGAAAATAAAGCAAGTGCAAACAAAAGATGCAAAAATGTTGTTCCTTCAGAAGAGAACAACAAAAAAAAGAAAGTGTTGTTCCTTCAGAAAGGAACAACAAAAAATGAAAGTGTTGTTCCTTTGGAAAGGAACAGCAGAAAAACGAAAGTGTTGTTCCTTCAGAAAGAAATAGCAGAAAACAAATGTGTTGTTCCTTCGGAAAGGAATAACAAAAATGTAGATGTGTTTTTCCTTCAGAAAGGAACAATAGAGAATGAAAGTGTTGTTCCTTCGAAAAGGACCAGCAAAAATGCGGAAGTGATGTTCCTTCGAAAAGGAACAACAAAACGTGAAAGTGTTGTTCCTTCAGAAAGGAACAACAAAAAGTGAAAGTGTTGTTTCTTTGGAAAGAAACATCAAAAAGGCGAAAATGTTGTTCTTTCGGAAAGGAACAACAAAATAAGGAAGTGATGTTCCTTTAGAAAGGAACAACAAAATGGTGAAAATGTTGTTCCTTTGGAAAGGAACAACAAAATGCAAATGTGTTGTTCTTTTGAAAAGGAACAACAAAACGACGAAAATGTTGTTCCTTCAGAAAGGAAAAATGAAATGCAAAAAGTGTTGTTCCTTCAAAAAGGAATAACAAAATGGCAAAAATGTTGTTCCTTCGGAAAGGAACAACAAAATGCAAAAAGTGTTGTTCCTTCAAAAAACAACAGCAAAATGCAAAATGTTGAGAAGTAAAAAGGGTCTTTTTAACCTCTATTTACTCTACATTAATTGTCAATCCAGGTAAAATTTGTTATTTCAAGAGTGTACTCAGTCTCAGGCGGTCATTTGTCAAGAGTAATGCTAGCAGTATAGTGTTTTTACAAAGGTAAATAAATGCTGGAAACAAACTCTAAATGTAATGGAAAGAAATTGAAATTCTTTGTAACTAAATCATTCATTTAAGAAACTACAACACTCATCAGTCAAGGATGCAGTAATGATAATTCTTTTCTTTGTAAACTGATGCAAATGGAAAGCAATCAAAGAGAAGATCTCCAATCTGG
The DNA here is from genome assembly GCA_000404065.3 of Pinus taeda. NCBI lineage: Eukaryota > Viridiplantae > Streptophyta > Pinopsida > Pinales > Pinaceae > Pinus > Pinus taeda. The sequence continues at coordinate 56,387 of APFE031738584.1, forward strand.
GAACTAGACAACAATAGTCACTGTTCGCTACAGTTGCAGATCATTCTATTCACACCAAGGCAATTACTTGAAATGATAATTCAATTAACAGAAAAGGGAACAACAGCTAATCTATTGAAAAGATCAAAGGACAAAGCCTTAACTTACAGGGACGAATTAAGCAGAAATCGTAATCTAAAGGAATTTGAGAAACAATCTTTAACTAGCAAATGAATTGAACAACAAACCAAGAATGGAACAGGAAGCTTAAGGAAATCTACGAAATATCGAACAACGAACTAAATCAAATGTAAACACATAGCGATGGAATCAGTAATCTAAGTTTAGCATGATAAATATTAACCACATTTATAAGGGAACAGTAATTGCAGTTGCAATGGAATGGTAACCCGAATGAACAACAATCACAATTAGAAGTAAACCATAGCTAAATGAACAAAAATACCAATCTGTAAATGAACCGTAGTGTTACTCTGTAAATGGACAGTAAATGAACAACAATGTTACACTGTAATGTCAATCTATAAAGGAACAACAATGTGATATGATTTCAAAATAAACAACATAACATTTTAGCTGCAAATGATAACCTTACTATTCAAATATGAATCAAATATAATAGAGCCAGTAAATGAAAGGATAAGGAACAACAGATTACAGAGTGAAGGAAGTAAAAGAAATCAAACCACAAACAACTTGTAATTTGAAAATAATGGTACAGAAAGAAATTGATCCAATAGGGCTAGGCCCTCAGCCACCAAGGACGCACTGCTGCGGTTACTCCAGAATCAAAGACGGAACAACAATGAAGTTTATATATTGATCATAAAAACAGAGTTACAGTAATCGCTCTTTAAAGAGAGTCGATGATTAATGTTCAGTTTGAAACAACAAATTCTATAAAACAACAATAGTCCACCGCTTGGGCTAGTAGCGTTGTCCCTTTTTATAGTGGCCAGGTAGAAATACCAAAGACACATTTATTCTTAAGGTGGTGATCTCTCAGGATCAAAGGATCCTGACGGATACGCCATATTGGTAACCTTAAGTTATCTCTTCATCCTCTTGCACTAACATGGCATTTCTTCTTCCTTTTCCTGGCCCATGCAATCTGATCAGTTCCCTGTCAAAGGGACAACATTTGGTTTTTCCTTGTCTTTTCCTCTGAAATGGTGATCTTCCATTTTCTTCATTTTCTACATAGAAAGAGGTAATAATTAGTCATTTTTCGTTAATCACAAATATCTTTAACTTTATCATAGTCCTTCATCATATGCCCATCTTAGAATATAGGAAAGTTATGAATTAAAGGAAAAGATAAAGAAATGAGTGGTAATTACATACCTTTCCTAATGCTCAACACAACCCCCCTACTTACCCTTTTTCATGCCCTCATGAAAACATTGTAATTGACATGCAAGGCAGTTAGGGAAAAGGCTAAAGAAGGGTTTTCAATCAGTGGTCTAAAACCATTATTTCTAGCTAAGACTTCAAAAATATGCCCTGTTTAAGCTTCATGCAACTCATATAAGGCTCTATACTATGGTGCAGGGTACTAGATGATTAGACTTCAGAACTTACATCCTAACCAGGACGGACCTTCTCTCAGGATGAGGTTACCATAGATAACCAAGCGGTCAGTAGCTAGCTTAAAATTATCATAATTGAATGGCTCTTTTTTTTGGATATTCTGATTACAATTCTGGTATCGGAATTTGGCTGCTATTATGGCAAGGTCTTTGATGGTTAGAAATTATTGTACCCCTTGCCAGATGACTATTGTGTGAATAGGCCCGAATGTTAGGATCACACCCTGAGTTCTCATTAAGCTCCTATGTTTATTCCATAATTGTAATGGGTTTCCAGGTTCACCCATTATCTACAAATCTAACCCATTCTCCTATCTCTGGAAGATATTGTAGGCTTTAAGCCACTTTATTTGATTGACAACAAAAGAAATAAATGCCTGAAGTTGGACATCACCCACAAAAGGGCTAGGGTTCTGTTTTGTTTCTCCATCTAACACAAGATTGTGCAAATAAAATTCACATAACAATCGCTAAACTTTCACCCCATAATTCTTACAACAGTTTATGAAATCATCGATGGCTTTTATCTCTATAGGCACTCCTTCCTTGACAACCTTAATTTTCAATTGTAAATATCTTTCCATAAAAAACAAAGCATAGTTTCTGGCAGGTGCCCTACACACTAGAATGTCAGTATATAGAGAACATAAGGTATCCATTTGATTTATAACCGTGTCTAGTCTATGGGTTACCTTTTTTACTCTTTCATCTGCCCTTCACCATCCACCAAAGACCTAGCTTTCCAATGCATTGATGTTCTTTAGCTGTTGTTGTAACTTCTAATATTTTTCTTGAGGAACAATTTCCTTTGTGAATGTTTATATTGTTTGTTGGGCTTCTACCAAATATTTTTGTAGAGTTACTATCCTCAGGTAATTATCCATCATGACATTGTTGGGTTGGAGATCTACTTGGATTTCCTTATTGAGACATCTGTTTTTACAATCTGTGTTTCCTTTTCCTGCACTATTCGGTTGGTCATAATTCTAGAGGACATTGCCTCTATCTAGACTTCCTTATCATAGGCCAGTGTGTTGTCTGTTTGTGCTTCTGCATTTGCAATAGCCAAATGTTGTTCCTAACGATTCTGAATAATAGGTTTGACTTGAGTCTTCTTGTTCTTTTTCTTATGTGGTTTTGCCTGGGTGGCTTCACGCTTTGCCCCAAGGGTTCCTTTTGAGTTCTTCCCCATTTTTAAGACTCTTATTTGCTGTCGAAGTTGCTTAATTACGTTAAGTAGTCTCTACTATTCCTTTCACAACTTTTTAATTTCATCTATTTTCTTAGAAGGAACAATTGTTACTTTTCTCAGGCCTAGGCTTTGTACTTCAGGTATTTTATCCTCGTCTTGGCCAATTTCCATGTTTCCTTCTTGGAACACCTCTTCAATGTTCTATTAATCAAGTTTTTTAGGGATAGAATCCCTGGTTTGTTCTCCTGTCTCCTTGGAAGCTTCTTCTTCTACCTCTTCTTCATCATGCAATTCTTCGTGCGTATTATGACTGGGAATAGATCATTCTTTGTCCTCCTCCTCGTCATTGTTCTCCCCAAATACACTCTTATCATGAGCAGAGTGATCCTCTTCTTCTTCCTCCTCATCACACATTTCCTCGGATGCACTTTTATCATGAGCATAGTGTTCCTACGGCCCTTCTTCGATATGGGGGTTGAGTGGGCTGTGAGGTTGGATATGATCACTCATATTGGCCAAAATTTGGGCCAACTCATCTTCTTGCAGAGGGTTTTGCAGTGGACTTTCACTGTGTTGCTCTGTTTCCTCCCCTTCTTCCTAACCGGATTACTCAGTCTCCTCCTCTAGTTATTCTTCTTCGTTTCCTTCTAATTCTTCTTCATTTTCCTTGCCTTCAAGCTGTGGGGGTTGCTCATCTTCTGAATCATGTATTTCCACAGGCTGGCTAATGTTTCCTTGGGAATTTACCGGCATTCCTCTACTCCTTGCCAATTTGACAGATTGTCTTTGTTTCAGTGATCTACTTGATGAGCTAACAATATGTTTTTGTTTTGGGGCTGGCAAGGCCAGTCCCCCATCTATCGAGAAAATCAATTCTTCCCAACTACTCTACTGTTGGGCAAGACTATAACTGACTATCAACTGAATTAAACCATGATGTCTTACTACTAACTCTACATGGTGAGTTCGTCTCATGCTTCGGGCAACATCATGTAATAGAAAATTTAAAAATGCAGGCAAATTCACAACACAATTTTTCTTTAATATGGCTAATAGTTTGAGATGTCGTGGTATTACCACGTCTTTTCTACCATCACAAGTGATTTAGCTTTGAATAATTCTCGCCAATTCTGCCCAAGGCTCTCTCAGGGTTGTCGGCAGGACTCCTTTCCTTTTGACAGTAAGGTTCTACCCTTCTTCCTAGAAGATGGTTATGACGTCTCGCAGTCTCACCTTTTTAAGAGTCCATACAGGTCCAATGGCTGGCAGTCTTGAAACTTCAGCAATTATGTCATCTGTGACTGCTATCTGTCTCCCTCTCACCATGGAATGATTTTCCTGCAAATTCTGCAGAAATTCAATTTCCACCATCTCGTTAGATTGTTGTAGATGGTTAAGGTAGGTTATCCATCTTGCCCTTTCTAAGATTTCTCGTGCAGCATCAGAGACCATTAACACCTGTGGCTCACTGCGAATTGATCTTCCTCCCATATTGTTCACGCTTAGCACACTATAAAAACACATAGACGATATGGAACAACAAGCTATTCAAATTTTTATCTCACTGTTAAAAAAAAAACAGAGAAGATGATGGAACAGCAAGCTGTTCAGACTTTAACTCACTGCTAACTTTTACAAAGAAAAACACAGAAATGGTGTTGGAACAGTAAGCCATGCATATTGGGAAACCCAATACCACTAGACATGCTATTCCCAAGCTTTGGTGAAGTCATAATGCCTCCAAATAATGAGCTAACACGTGTGCCAGTGAATTATGGAGATCACTCGCACCCCATTGTAATGTGATAGGCCATCCTCGACCACCAAACAAAGGAGAAACATGTTGAACTACAATCGTATGGTGGAATAAAGGAACAACGTACAGATATATGACATGTCTACAAAAATGAGCGGATTACCGAAATTGAGGCATATAATGGAAATCGCTAATAAATATGGAAATGCTACGATATGATGTGAAAAATGGAGGATATGAAAACTGACGTGAATAAAAGTTCTTATGTAGTTATTATCCACTTTAGCCATCATGATTGATTTGTAAATGATTTTCATGTATTAAAGGTTCAAAAGGGTTATATGACATAATCTCATTTGAAATCACTATAAAGATATAAGAAGAAGGGTTTATAATGACTATTAGTGTATGAGAAATATGACTTCTATACCATCAACCTTAACATAGTTGCTTATTTCACCCTTGGAACCATAATCCTTTGTGTACGGCTAGGAAAGTGCTGTGCAATGTCAGAATGGAGGCCATTGTGTTGGCTTGTTAACCAGATGAATCACAATGCCATTCACCAGGAAGGAGCAAAAGGTGGGCAGGCTGGCTCATGATGAGACCTCCTGTTCCAAGGACTTCTTATCTTTCTGATGTGCCTCTTGGATCATATCCCTGGTGTGGTGGCCATAGAGGGAATGCCACTTCACATTCTTCCTTATGATCATGGTAGGCTGGCTCTTCATGAGACCCCCTATCCTTCATGTGACAAATCATGTTAGTAATCATATAGATATGTATCTTTTTCTTATTTTCTTTTATATAGAACTTTCCTATTTATATACAGAAGCTAGCTCAACACTCCTTAAGAGTAGGGATGGTGGAAGAAGTCTGAACATCTCAATAGAAACAAATATGACCTTATTCTTATTCACTAATAATTATCAAAGAGAATTATGGGGATTTAGAAAGAACCATCATGATAAAAATAATCAATCACATTGGTATTAGTGAAGATAAAGACAACAAAGTGATATAAATAGTTGTGTCCTTTCCTCTTTCCTCTTATCAATTCAAAGCAATTTCTTTTAAAGATAATGATTTTTCTTTGGTTTGCTGATTTCAGTATCCCATAGTTTTTGTATTTTTGCATAAATCTATAGTTGTGCCTTAAATGACCATCACTCACAAAAATCCTCTAAATGGTGAAACATACATACACACAAAAATAAGAAAAATGCACTCAAAAAGTGTTTTTCTTTAGATGGAACAGTTGTTGTTTCTTTAGAGGGATAAGAAAAGAATATTTACACACAAAAACCACAAGAAAAAGGAGAAAAATGTACTCGAAATTGTTGTTCCTTGAGAGAAATAGTAGTTGTTCCTTAATCGGAACAACAAATAAAGCAAGCACAAATAAAAGATGCAAAAATTTTGTTCCTTCGGAAAGGAAAAACAAAAAAATGAAAGTGTTGTTCCTTCGGAAAGGAACAAAAAAAAACAAAAATGTTGTTCCTTCAGAAAGGAACAACAGAAAAATGAAAGTGATGTTCCTTCGGAAAGGAATAACAGAAAACGAAAGTTCTATTCCTTTGAAAAGGAACAGCAAAAATGCGGATGTGCTATTCCTTCGGAAAGGAACAACAAAAAATGGAAATGTTGTTGCTTCCAAAAGGAACAGCAAAAATACGGAAGTGTTGTTTCTTCGGAAAGGAACAACAAAACATGAAAGTATTGTTCCTTTGGGAAGGAACAACAAAAAGTGAAAGTATTATTCCTTCGGAAAGAAACATCAAAAAGATGGAAATGTTGTTCCTTTGGAAAAGAACAACAAAATACGAAAGTGTTGTTCCTTTGGAAAGGAACAACAAAACGGCGAAAATGTTGTTCCTTCAGAAAGTAACAACAAAATGCAAAAGTGTTGTTCATTCGAAAAGGAAAAACAAAACAGATAAAAGGTTGTTCCTTCGAAAAGGAACAGAGAAATGCAAAAAGTGTTGTTCCTTCGAAAAGGAACAGAAAAACGGCAAAAATGTTGTTCCTTCTGAAAGGAACAGCAAAATGAAAAAAATGTTGTTCCTTAAAAAAAGAACAACAAAATGGCGAAAATGTTGTTCCTTCGGAAAGGAATAGAAAAATGCAAAATGTTGAGCAATAAAAAGGGTCTTTTTAACCTCTATTTACCTTACATTAATTGTCAATCCAGGTACGATTTGTTATTTCAAGAGTGTACTCAGTCTGAGGCGATCACTTGTCAAGAGTAATGCTAGTAGTATAGTGCTTTTACAAAGGTAAATAAATGTTGGAAACAAACTCTAAATGTAATGGCAAGAAATTGAAATGCTTTGTAACTAAATCATTCATTTAAGAAACTACAACACTCATCAAACAAGGATGCAATAATGATAACTCTTTCCTTTGTAAACTGATGCAAATGGAAAGTAATCAAAGAGAAGATCTCGAATCTGGGAACTAGACAGTAATAGTCACTATTTGCTATAGTTGCAGATCATTTTGTTCACACCAAGGCAATTACATGAAATGATAATTCAATTAACAGAAAAGGGAACAACAACTAATCTATTGAAAAGATAGAATGGTAAATCTTTAACTTACAGGAACAAATTAAGCAGCAATCGTAATCTAAAGGAATTTGAGCATCAATCTTTAACTAGCAAATGAATTGAACAACAAACCAAGAATGGAACAACAAGCTTAAGGAAATATACGAAGTATCGAACAACAAACTAAATCAAATGTAAACACATAGCAATGGAATCAGTAATATGAATTTAGCATAATAAATATTAACCACAGTTATAAGGGAACGGTAATTGCAGTTGCAATGGAACGGTAACCCGAATGAACAGTAATCACAATTAGAAGTAAACCATAGCTAAATGAAAAAAATACCAATCTATAAATGAACCGTAGTGTTACTCTATAAATGGACAATAAATGAACAACAATGTTACACAGTGATGTTAATCTATAAAGGAACAACAATGTGATATGATTTCAAAATGAATAGCATAAGATTTCAGTTGCAAATGATAACCTTACTATTAAAATACAAATTAAATATAACAGAGCTAGTAAATAAAATGATAAGGAACAACAGATTACTGAGTGAAGCAAGTAAAAGAAATCAAACCGCAAACAACTTGTAATCAGAAAATAATGGTACAAAAAGCAAGTGATCCACTAGGGTCAGGCCCTTAGCCACTATGGATGCACTATTGCAGTTACCCCAAAATCAAAGATGGAATAGCAATGAAGTTTATATATTGATCATAAAAACAGAGTTACAGTAATCTCTCTTTAAATAAAGTCGATGATTAAAGTTCAGTTTGCAACAACAAATTCTATAAAACAACAATAGTCTACCCTTTGGGCTAGCAACGTTGTCCCTTTTTATAGTGGGCAGGCAGAAATACCAAAGATACAAATATTCTTAAGGTAATGATCCCTCAGGATCAAAGGACCCTGAGGGTTTCGCCATATCGTTAACCTTCAGTTATCTCTTTGTCCTCTTATGCTGATATGGTGATTCTTCTTCCTTTTCCTGGCCCATGCGCTCCGATCTGGATTGCCTCGTCTGGATGCGGTTCCCTGTCAAAGGGACAACAATTGGTTTTTCCTTGTCTTTTCCTTTGAAATGGCGATCTTCTATTTTCTTCATTTTCTGCATAGAAAGAGGTAATAATTAGTCATTTTTCATTAATTGTAAATCTCTTTAACTTTAACATAATCCTTCATCATATGCCCATCTTAGAATATAGAAAAGTTATGAATTAAAGGAAAAGATAAAGAAATGAGTGGAAATTACATACCTTTCCTAATGCTCAACAATTGTAACGGCTATGAGGTAGCTGGTTTATAAGTGAAAAGGTGGCCACGTAACTTGGCCACCTTCTTTCAGTCATCACATACAAAACTAGGTGTCCTATCACACGTGGCTGCATTCAACTCAAAGACAGAGGAGGAGTAGGAAAATAAGTGGTTAACTACAGATCTAGAAGGTGGGAGTTGATTACGAGGAGTGGGAGATGATTATGAGGAACCTCAACCCAAAAATCCATAAAGGGAAACAAAACATCGTTTGCATGCATTTGTTCATTCCACCTCCTCGAAACTTCCTCATGTAAGTTTCTCTCATTACTCTAGCCACCCACTGGAGGCAAGGACCCATTGTTTTGCAAGAGAATTTCTACAGGAGCATGCACAGGAATTCCTATAGGAGCAGTCTACAAGATACATAGAGGTAGTCTACAGGATAAGCATTGAGGTGTTCAAGAGGGAATATCACGAGAATTTCCCACTACCACAATTCTAAATATGTAGGATCTAAAAATCCATCCCCATTTACAAGAAAATGAATTAAAAATGCTCTAAAATCTGGTGGATATAACAACTGTGGGAGGTGAATTACATACACGGGAAATTTTGTTTTCTCCTGAATCTAAAATTCTTGTGTCAAACCTATCATTTCCTCCTCAAGCCTCACAAGCAAGATGATAGGAGGGTTTAATAGGAGAGAATCCACAAACACTGTGAGGATACAACAACACCCCCAAGTGCTTGAAATATTTATAAGACGCCAATGGATGGGGTTTTTTGAAAAGTTCACAGGGTATGATGATGAGGTGGCTTAATAATTTTCTCATTCCCTCACTCCACATAGTAGAATCCATGCCACTGTTATAGTTAGAGGGGTCACTATAGTTCTCACCCCAGATCTCATTAGTAGGGTCACCACACTTCCCCTAGGAATTCCATGGAGGAAAGAAGACAAAGTAGACAATCATGTAGCAAAAAGGAAATTCTTTTTAGAAGGTGAAGAACCTATAGAGGAAAAAAATGGAGTAAGGAGGGATAGTCTTCCATACCCATGCAGTGAGGTAGGTTACCAACTGATCAAATATATCTCATGTGATGGTAGATGCAATGTTGTTTATGGTTACCATTTTAGGATGCTTGAAGAATTAATATTTGGGGTAGAAACACCAGTTCACCAAAGACTTAGCATACCCTATTTCTTGATGAAATCACTCATAGACTCCAACAACAAAGTAAAGGAAGGGAATTCTGAATAATTGGCTCACCATGGGTTGATCAGGATACTCATTGAAGATTCCCACCAACACCTCAGGATCCCTATAACATGGTCAATGTTCAAATATTTACTAGCAGAGGATGACATCAAAACCCTCACATATGATGTTAGTCCCTCTATTAGTGAGGGGGAGGCAACACAAGAAGAAGAAGATACAAAGCTAGATGGGGATGATATGGACAAAGAAAAAACTAATACAGAGGAACATGATGAAGCAAAAGAAGAAGGAGGAGAAGAGAAGTAGGATGATGATGAAACAGAGAAGGAATCGAAGGAACAAACCGATGGACAAGGAAAATTTTAAGGATGGAAGTTTATCTTAAAATTTTGAAACATTGGCGAATCTTACTAGTCCCAAATATGCAAATTGTAAAATGTTCAGCAATATTTTTGTAAAAATATTTATATTTATAATGATTTTATATTAGTTTATATAAACTTTTGGTGATTTTGAGGGTAAAATAATTTTATAATATAAAATGTGGGTGAATAATTTTTAGAAAAAATGGAAATTGGCGAATCATTTTTTTGGAAAAACCATGGAAAATTAGCCCACTTGCGAATATTAGCCCCTGAAATTTTCCCTGCTGGTGGAGACAAGAAAGCACAAAAAGAGGAAGAAGATAAGAAAAATAGAGAGGAAGAAGGCATTAAAATGAAGCTCAAGGAAGTGGGCAAAGAGCTAAGTGGCATAAGGGATATAGAAGCAATAATGAGAGATCAACTTGAGAGGAAAAATGCATGGCTAAGAGGACAACTGCAAGAAAGGGAAAACCAACTAGCATGTATGGCCAACCTCTCCTTGGAGGCCATTCAGTGTAGGATTCCAGCTAAATCCTATGCTATTTACCTCAGAGAACAATGACTACAATTTTAGATTAAAACACTAGCACAAAGGGGCACCATACCATTTCAGGACTACAGGCAGTTTATTGATCTTTGTGATCAAAGTACACTAAAGGATAGGGCTAAAATGGTTGAGTTTTACTTGCACGACATGGCACTCATAGACATGAATGTTTGAGATCCTAATGTCAAGCTAGGAGATCTATAATTGATGGCTTAGGAATCATGGACGAACCATGAGGAGTCAATGGCTGCAGAGATGAAAATAATATTGGCCAGAGAGAAAAATGAACCTCTTTTCATCAGAGCTAAACAATCAAATGCCATGGCCCTAGTCAGCACCCATAATTCAATTGCAAATGATCCTCAACTGGAATCTAGATATCTTGCTACCCAAGAGCAGGAAATTTCACATTTTGAGGATATGTTTAGGCTGATAGGAGATGATAGTATACATGCATGCTTGAAGCGATGGAACACACTACCACACAACTTGAATATTAGAGAATATCACTCCCCTCAAAGGTTGAGAGAGGCACTCAACAAGGCACCCATGTATAAGCAATCAATGCAAAGGTTGAGGGTCAATTAGATAGGCCTAAAACTCATATCACCACTACTCCTAGGGATGCTAGAAGGGAGAAAAGAAGAAGAGGAAAAGGGGCAGTAGGAAGAAGTAGAAAGGAAAGCAAGCTTCTATGAACAAGAAGAAGAGACCACAACAGAGGCATGGGATGTCAAAGAGGCTACCAGATCCATGAAGGACATGGACATTGACTAAGTTTCTCACAGGATGAGCAACACTTTTAGTATGGGTGTGATGATGAGCCTCATCATTGGGTAATTATATGGGCCTTAATTCACCTCCTAGCTAAGTCAAACCAACTCTTCTCACAACTTATTGCATACTTTTGATTATATTTTCTTTATGAGATGAGTTAGAGTTGGATATCTTGCTTTGTGGTCTAATGCGCATTTAATGCATGATTAAAGGATAAAAGAAAGAAATTTTGGAAAATACCTTGGTCAAAACTCAAATGGGACAAGGGAGTGGAGTTATAGGAGGTAAATCCTCCTCATTCACTACCCCCCCTATTCGAATATTCCTCCATTAGCTCGGAGTGCAAACAACCAAATCATGAGGACTAGAAGGAAGACAAGAAAGTGAAAGTCAAACACCAGTTTATCTCGAGTTTGGGAGCCAAGCCTCCCTAAGTTTAAGGAAGTCGTTGGAGACTTCAAACATATAAGTAGAGAAGCCTAGGACCTCAGTAGGATTCATAATTTTTATTGTAAAACTTTACACTATTTTCAAGCTGCAAGACTTGTGACAGATTTTGATGTAATCCATTGTTTTGATAATAAGAATGAGTTTTGTTTTGAGCCATCACTAAGTTAACTCAGAGGGTTCAAGCTCTTAGGTTAGGGCCCAATGCTGACAACTAAGGCTCCTCTTTATTGTACATGTATGCTAGCATAGATTCATGGTTTAATCGTTTATTTTCTTAAGTAGTCGTATTTCGATTACAACATCATAGAGTAGACTGGTTGCGTTTTAGTTTTCTTCCATTTGCACCTTCTTTCAATTAGCAGGTTAGAAAGAATAAAAATAACCCCATAAGGTTTGTCAGCAGGTGTCTGGGCCTCACCTCCTCCCTCTAGGACCATGACTTGAGGAAGAGACCCTTCAGGAATCCAAAAACATAGGTTTCTAGTTCTCGCATGAGCATTGGAGTTTGTCGTCTTGATTCAGTACTTGGTTCATTTCATCATTATCTTTCTGTAATAAAATCTCACTCATAGTCTCATTTCCTTCAGCACTTTCTTCATGCATAATATATGTGGAAGCCAATAAATTACATCCTAATCAGATTCTACCCGTATATCTCCTTACCATCCAATCCATAACAAACCTGACCAATCGTTGTTAACCATGTGTTGCATATTGATTTCAACATTTCACTTTAGGTGCTCTGAATCCCCACCATCGATCTGTTTTGCTTGATCCAACAGCTATCGCATCACCCACTCGCCAACTATCTTGGCCAATCTCCACCGTTGATCAATCTCGCATGATCCAACGGCTATGGCACAATCTCATGTGAATTATTTCACAACCGATACCTGACTTAGAGCACGCGAGAAAATTGGTTTTCCCATGCTACGTGTCACTCACTTAGGCTAATCCCGTAAAATATAGGAATTCTTCTTACAACTCTTAGGGTGCATAAGATACTACTTACCACCTATATTCATTCCAATGCTTGACTTTAGGCACTCCAAATCTCCACCGTCGATCTGTTTTGCTTGATCCAACAACTACTGCATCACCTGCTCGCCAACTAGCTTGGTTGATCTCCATTGTTGATCAATCCTACATGATCCAATGACTATCGCGTAGTCTCGCGTTAATTCTTGCACGACCAATATCTGACTGAGAACACATGAGAAAAGTTGTTTTCCCATGCTACGTGTCACTCACATAGGGTAATTGCATGAAATTTAGGAATACGGCTTATAGCTCTTAGGGTGGGCAAGAGACTGCTTACCACCTACGAAGACTGCTCCATCATTTTGAACATTTTCCACATTTTTGTTGACTCGTGACTTAATGTGATCCATCCATCTATTAACATAATATCTTGTGATAAGATCCATGCCTCTTATCTTCTGTTAATATTGTTCATTGATCGATCCATCCATCTTCCCTCAATCTCCTGTGATAAGATCTTCGCCGCTCATCTTTCGTTAGTCCTATTTGTTGATCCAGCCAATCCAACGATTCATATGTAATGCTTCTTCATTATGTATCCCTTTCATTGATTTCAATCTTCGATTGCTCTTCCACTTGACTCCTTCTTGAATTTTTTTCTGCGTATTAGTTAAATGCTGCCACTCCTGAGCTATGATTTGGTTATTCAATCAAACTCCAACAATGTCTGATCATCGCAAACACCAAAAAACAAAAAAAAGGTGAAAAAAGATTTACTTTAGTTTCCTTGCTTACATATTAGTATGCTTTGATTCTCTTTACTTTTGTAACTTAGATAGCAGCGTTAGGTTAGCATTGATTTAGAAATTCTGCTTAGCATAGATGTTTAAATGGTTAATTAGGATATGGTGTGATTTAACATTAGATGTTGTTTTTTTTATTACTGTAGTAGAATAACTCTCTTAGAATAGATTTTCTCTTCTTCCATCAAAGAATTAAGCTTCTTCTGACTCTATAGAAGTCTGGCTTGGAACCCCTAAGGTATCTCGCCAGATGAACAGTGACAACAGGTAGGACCTTCACTTCTACTTGTGCATATAGCACTGTCACCTCCAAGTTTGTATGAACCTCGGGTCAATAAGTAAAGCTGGTAGCCGAGGAGTTGCATCATCCTTGCTGCAATACTGGCGCTCATAATTTATCCATTAGATTATAAGTGATATGTTGTGCTAAAATTAAAATTGGTACCCAATCCTTTAAATAACCCCATCTAGAAATTGGACATGAACCTTGGATGTCTACCTAAAATAATTTCTCAGATATAAGTATCAGCTGTGTTAGTTGTTTTGTACTAACTTTATCATAATAAATGGGCATATTTTGTGAGTTATCCACCACCACCATTATAATATCATGCCATTTTTCCATTCTAGGTCAAGATGGTAATAAAATAAACTGATACTACATCCCACTTCCACTTAGGGATGGGAATTGGCTATAGAAAATTGATTGGGTGCTTATGCTAAGCCTTAAGCCTCTAACAGTCTAAGCATTCAACTATGTAATTAGCCACATCCTTCTTTAGACATGGCCAATAATACTAATTTTTAATTATTGTAAGATTATTTTGGTTCTTGGTTGACCAATATATGGTACCCTATGCATTTTCCTTAAAATTAATTATTTCACCACTGATACCAACACACACAATCAGCCTCTATATAAAACAATTTCATCTTATCCCATCTTTTAATCCTTGTACCTTGGTTTTACATTTATTTTTTGTTGATTACTTTTAATTTCCACATATCATGGGTCTAAAATGTGTAGGGTACAACATGTTGGTCACCCAAGTAACCATAAAACTCTTAAAAAAAATTAATAACAGTATTATTGGATATGTCTAAAGAATGAAGTGGCTAACTACATAGCCAAATTCTTAGAATGCCATATGTAGGTTTTAACCCCAGACAGAAATTACCTGCATACGAATTCTAAAACATAGAAAATAAAAAATGTGAGAGCATAACACAAAAAACACATATAAACAAAGATTTTCCCCTAGATCCCAAAACCAGGACTACCAGCTTGATTTTTCATTATGTTCCTTTCAATGTTACAATACATATTTATACATGCCAAAGAATCCAATACCATGGGCTGAAAACCATTGCCTCCAAAACCATGGACCAAAAACCATTGCGTCCAAAACCATGTGTGAAAACCATGCACAAAACCATAGGTAGGTCCGTCAAACCTAATATAGGGTCCAAAAAAAACAATTCCCTGGGGCAGTGACCCTGTAGAGGGGGGCTAACCACCCCACTCAAACCCCCCATATAAGGGGGGTGGCCGCCTTCCCTGTGACCACCCCGTTGCATAGTCAGTGCAATGAAAGGAGGGCTCCAGCCCCCCTCTAACCCCTTGGTTAACACAACCCAAAATTCTCCCACTTGTTGTTTTCTTTCCACAAGGGGCCAAAGGAGAGCTTAGTCATTTATACAGCCTTGAAACATCCGTTGTTTCTCTACACCAAGAGAACTTCTCAGAGCTCACAGATTTTGTCAATACATCTGCAGTGTTTTCCAAAGTGTCCACCTTTACCAACAACATCTTTTTGCCTTCTATCATATCCCTCACAAATTGATACTGAAAATCAATGTTCTTTGTCTTTAAATGGTAAGCATGGTTCTTTACCAAGAAAATTGCACTTTAGCTGTCACAGTCTATCCTTCTAGCTCCTTGTACTAACCCCATACTTGAACATAATCTCTGCAACCAAACTGGTTCCTTGATTGCATGAGTGGCTTCCATGTATTCTACCTCTGTAGTTGATAGTGCCACTACAAATTATTTCTTACTCATCCAGCTAACTACAGCTCCAAATAGGTTAAACACATATCCACTTGTAGATCTTCTCTGATCCAGATCTCTAGTCCAGTGTGCATCAACAAAGCCATTAATATCCAACACTCTGTCCAACCCCGGTTTTCCTTGATAACACAAACCATAATTGCAAGTGCCATGCAAATACCTAAAAAACTGCTTCACTATTGTCCAGTGCTCCTTCCCTAGTTTTGACATAAACCTGCTCAATACTCCCACTACATGTGCAATGTCTGGTCTAGTATAGACCATTGCATACATCAGGCTATCGAGTGCACTTTCATATGGAAAATGAGACATGTCCTCTTCATCTTCTTGTGTCTTAGGACATTGTTCAGCAGATAAATTCACACCTACAGGAATAGGAACCTTCACTGGTTTACTATCCTGCATATTAAACCTATGCAGTATTGTCTCGACATACTTCCTCTGGTTTAACCAAAGCTTCCTCTTTGCCCAATCTCTTTTAATGTCCATGCCCAAAATATAGTTTGCAGCACCAAGATCTTTCATGTTGTATTTGGAGGATAATTGGGTCTTCAAATCATGGATAATTTCTTTGTCATTTCCATCCAGAAACATATCATCCACATACAAGACCAGATAAATAACAAGGTCACAAATTAATTTAAAATACACACAGTGAGCTACTTTGCATCTGGGAAATCCAAGTCCCCATATAAATGTATCAAATTTCTGATACCACATCTTTGGTAATTGTTTTAACCCATATAGAGACTTCTTTAACTTTCATACTAGTTCATTCTTACCCTTAACTACAAAGCCTTTAGGTTGCTTCATGTAGATCTCCTCTTCTAGATCCCTGTGAAGAAATGTTGTCTTCACATCCATCTGTTCTACCTCAAAATCAAAAGCAGTAGAAACAGATAAAAGTAATCTAATAAAAGATACATTAGCAATAGGAGAAAAATTATCACCAAAATCAATTCCTAGCACCTAGGAATAACCTTTTGCTACCAACCGAGATTTTTATTTCTCCACCTTTCCTTCTACATTTGTCTTCTTCTTGAACACCCATTTGTTTCCAATGGATTTCCTTCCAGTCGGTAACTCAACCAGATCCCAAGCCTCATTTTGTTCAGAGATTCCATTTCATCAAACATGGTCTCTTTCCAGAGTTTTCCATCCTTTGAATCTACTGCTTCCCTCACAGGTCTGGGATCGTCATCAACAATAGATAAAGAAAAATTTGAATAGAAAACAGATGGACTATAACTTTCTGTTTACCTTCTTTCTCAAACTGATCTTCTTACAATCAGAGTTTGTGGCTCTTCATCTTTTGATTCCTCTTCTGTTGTAGAGTCTGATTCTTCCTCCTTTAGTTCAAACTCTATCTTCTTAGGTTCCTTTGATGGGAATTCATGTTTAATAACATCTTTCACCTCTCTGAACACCACATCTCAGTTGTACACAACATCCCTTGTTACTAGGTTCCAAATCTTATAACCCTTTAAACCATCCTTATACCCAATAAAGATGCACATTTCAGATTTACTATCCACCTTGGTTCTTTTCTCCTTTGTAACATGTACATATGCATCACATCCAAATACCCTAAGATGTGAAAGAGAGGGTTTCTTACCAGTCCATACCTCGTGTGGAGTCTTATCCTCCAACGCTAATGAAGGTGAACTCATGACCAGGTAACATGTTATCTCCACCACCTCTGCCATAATTCCTATCCTAACTCAGCACCACTGAGCATGCTTCTTGCCATTCCATCAACGTCTTGTTCATTCTTTCTACAACTCCATTTTGTTCAAGTGTATATGGAGTAGTCTTCTACTGTGCTATACCATACTTCTTACAGAATTATTCAAAATCCTTACAGCAAAAAACTCTCCGCCGTTCTCTGTCCTCAACACCTTTATCTTCTTATCTATCTGGT